>SRMA01026313.1:0-20624 GCA_007224835.1 Danionella cerebrum
CTTCTTCTTCTTTTACTTTAGGCTGTTCCCAGTTTAGGGGTCGCCACAGCGAATCATCCTTTTCCACCTAACTCTGTCCTCAGTATCCTCTACTCTTGCACCAACTACCTTCATGTCCTCTTTCAGCACATCCATATATCTTGTCTTTGGTCTTCCTCTTGACCTCTTGCCTGGCATCTCCATCTCCAGCATCCTTCTTCCAATATAACCACTATCCCTCCTCTGCACATGTCCAAACCATCTCAGCCTGGCCTCTCTGACTTTGTCTCCAAAACAACCAACCTGAGCTGTCCCTCTGATGTGCTCGTTCCTAATCTTGTCCATCCTCGTCACTCCTAAACTGAACCTCAACATCCTCATCTCTGCTACTTCCATCTCTGCCTCTTGTCTCTTCCTCACTGCCACAGTCTCCAACCCATACATCATAGCTGGTCTCACTACTGTTCTGTACACCTTTCCTTTGACTCTTGCTGACACTCTTCTGTCACACAACACCCCTGACACTTTTCTCCACCCACTCCAACCTGCCTGCACTCGTCTCTTCACCTCTTTTCCACACTCCCCGTCACACTGGACTGTTGACCCCAAATACCTAAACTCCTGCACCTTCTTGACCTCAGCCCCCTGTAACCTCACTGTTCTATTTCCCTCCCTCTCGTTCAAACACATGTATTCTGTCTTGCTGCGACTGACTTTCATTCCTCTTCTTTCTAGAGCTGACCTCCAACTTTCCAGGTTTTCCTCCACCTGCTCTCTGCTCTCACTACAAATTACAATGTCATCTGCAAACATCATTGTCCACGGAGATTCCTGCCTGACCTCATCTGTCAACCTGTCCATCACCATAGCAAATAAGAAGGGACTCAAAGCTGATGCTTGATGAAGTCCCACCCCACCTTGAACTCCTTTTGTCTGACCTACAGCACATCTCACTGCTGTCTTACTTCTCTCATACATATTCTGAACTACTCTGACGTACTTCTCTGCCACTCCTGACATCCTCATACAGGACCATAGCTCTTCTCTTGGCACCCTGTCATACGCTTTTTCTAAATCCACAAAGAAGCAGTGAAGCTCTTTCTGACCATCTCTGTACTTCTCCATTAACAATCTCAGAGCAAAAATTGCATCAGTAGTGCTCTTCCTGGGCATGAAGCCATACTGCTGTTCACAAATATCCACTTCCCTTCTTAACCTAGCTTCCACTACTCTTTCCCAAAGTTTCATTGTGTGGCTCATCAACTTTATGCCTCTGTAGTTGTTACAACTCTGCACATCACCCTTGTTCTTAAAGATTGGCACTAGGACACTTCTCCTCCATTCCTCAGGCATCTTCTCACTCTCTAAAATCCTGTTGAATAACCTAGAAAGGAACTCCACTGCTGTCTCTCCTAGACACTTCCACACCTCCACTGGTATGTCATCTGGACCAACAGCCTTTCCACTCTTCATTCTCCCAGAGCCTTCCTCACCTCATCCTTTCTAATCTTTTCAACTTCCTGCTCTACAATATTCACATCTTCCTCCCTTCTTTTCCTTTCATTCTCCTCATTCATCAACTCCTCAAAATACTCCTTCCATCTTCTCAGCACACTCTCCTCACTTGTTAGCACCTTCCCATCTCTATCTTTAATCACCCTTATCTGTTGCACATCCTTCCCATCTCTGTCTCTCTGTCTCGCTAATCTATACAATTCCTTCTGGCCTTCCCTCGTGTCTAACCTGGCATACAACTCATCATATGCTTTCTGTTTGGCCTTTGCCACCTCCTTCTTCACTCTGCGCTGCGATTCCTTGTAGTCCTGTCTACTTTCTTCAGTCCTTTCAATGTCCCACTTCTTTTTTTTTTTTCTTTTCCTCTGGATGATGTCCTGTACTTCCTCATTCCACCACCATGTTTCCTTATCTTCTTTCCTCCTTCCAGCTGACACACCTAGCACCGTTCTCCCTGTCTCCCTGATCAACTCTGCTGTAGTTTCCCAGTCATCTGGAAGCTCTTCCTGACCACCCAAAGCCTGTCTCAGCTTCTGTCTGAATTCTTCACAATCTTCTTCCTTTTTCAACTTCCACCACTTGGTCTTCTTTTCAATCTTTCGTCTTCTCTTCTTCCTGACCACCAGAAACATCCTACACATCACCATCCGATGCTGTCTGGCTACACTCTCTCCTACCACTACTTTACAGTCTCTGATCTCTCTCAGATTGGCTCGTCTACAAAGGATGTAGTCTACCTGCGTACTCCTCCCTCCACTCTTGTAGGTAACTCTATGTTCCTCCCTCTTCTGGAAATAAGTATTAACTACAGCCATTTCCATCCTCTTGGCAAAGTCCACCACCATCTGTCCTTCTAGGTTCCTTTCCCTAACATTGAACCTGCCCATCACCTCCTCATCACCTCTGTTGCCCTCGCCAACATGCCCATTGAAATCTGCTCCCACTACTACTCTCTCTCCTCTGGGAACACTCTCAATCACCTCATCCAACTCACTCCAAAATCTCTCCTTCTCTTCCAACTTACAGCCTACTTGTGGAGCATAACCACTCACTACATTCAACATCACCCCTTCAATTTCTAACTTCAAACTGATCACCCTGTCTGACACTCTTTCACCTCTAAAACATTCCTCACAAACTCCTCCTTCAGGATCACTCCTACCCCATTTCTCTTCCTATCCACACCATAGTAAAACAGTTTGTATCCCCCTCCAATACTACGCGCTTTGCTGCCCTTCCACCTGGTCTCCTGCACGCACAGAATATCTACCTTCCTTCTCTCCATCATGTCCGCCAGCTCCCTACCCTTCCCTGTCATTGTACCAACGTTAAGAGTCCCTATTCTCAGATCTATACTCCTGCCTTTCCTCTTCTCTTTCTGTCGACGAATCCTTCTTCCTCCTCTCCTTCTTCGACAAACAGTAGTCCAATTTCCACCGGCACCCTGTAAGTCAACAGCACCGAAGGCGGTCGTTGTTAACCCGGGCCTCGACCGATCCGGTATGGAAATCGATTTGGTGACTCGCATATTTGTTTTTTTTGGCATTTTTTACGCCGGATGCCCTTCCTGACGCAACCCTCTCTATTTATCCGGGCTTGGGACCGGCACAGAAGTCACTGGCTTGCAACCCCTGTGGCTAGATTTTACATTTTAATTTATGGTTCATTAATCAATTGTATGATTCATTATTAGATTGTTTGCTTATATGTTGTTCATTTTTAAAGGGCTCATGACCTTTTAGTGCCTTTTATAGATTTATAAGATTAGATTGACTATAAAAATCAAACCATGGGTGCTCCAAAACGAAAAACAATTTTTTTTTTAAACTTGTTTTATTCATTCATTCATTTTCCAACCCATTTATTCTCTTTTTGGGGTGACTGGGGTCTGCCGGTGCCAATCCCCAGCACACATTGGGCGAGAGGTGGGGATACACTCTGGACAGGTCGCCAATTCAACTCAGAAACTTGCTTTATTCAAGTCAAACTGTTATGTCAAGGCTGGACATTAAAGGCCAGATTTTCCTCTCTAGGAAGTGATGTAATATCCTTCTCTGTGATATCCAGAAACAAATGTGCACGAGTCAAACAAAGAGGAAGACCGAGTGTAAGAAATGTGTAACGTGATTAAATTAAGTTATTATACCACGAAGAAAAAGGCTCTTTATTCCGATGCAACTGTGGTGAAAATGCATTTGCATCTGATTCGGGAGGTAAGAATGTGTAACATTTCCACTAAACGTCATTGAGGCGTCTATCAATGTTGTTCAAAAAAAAGCTGATAGCTCGGTATTGAAGTTGAAGACACATAAAACTCTGCAAACATGTCATGAATATGCAAATAATAAACCAATAGGTGAGTAACTGGGGAGAAATTACAAAGAGTTAAAATCTCAGGCCATTTCCAAAATAGGCCTGGGCTAGAATATAAAGAGACTGAATATGATTTTGACTTTTTAATAATCACATTTCCTGTTCAGTTTGGACAATGTGAACAACATAATATTAAAAATAAAACCTTAAACACAATTATGTAATTCTGTTTTGCAGCAATTGATTTTTGTTATTTTTTTCTTTCTTTGTGTAACAACTGTGCTATAGAATTGAGTTCACTTTGCCTTGTTTTACCTTTTTGTGAACGGTTTCTTTAAAAACCCAAATCGCTTCATCAGGAGTGGACACACCAGTTCATCTATTATTGCAAATAATAAATCTATATTAGACAGGAACAATTGGCTGGTCTGGCTCATTGAATGGAAAACCTTAAGCTTTAATCTGTTCTTTCTGTCCCACAGGCTTAATCAATAACTGCAAGCTGTTCAGCCAGCTCTTCAGCAGAGGAAGACTAAAGCACTGTGAATTGCAATGAGGAAAAGAAAGTATTCGGCTTGTATTTAAGAATGAGTTAAAAAGGCCATGATTTGCATAAACACACTTATATTATTTCCAAGCAGATACCTATATGTTAAAATCTAAATAAATAAATAAATAAATAAATAAATAAATAAATAACAAAAAGCACATAGCTGCATTTAAATGTTGCTAGGTTTACATTTATCTAGAAAGGTAATCTCAATGTCTTCTATTTAGTTGGGCTGTTTAACAGAATTAAGGTCAGAAAAAAATAACAAAAATATAACTGCAAGCAGTGATACGGGGCCAAGCAGCCATCAGAATGAAGAAGGGGAAAAAGATGAACAAAGGCTGAAAAGAAACCAAAAAGGTATTTTAAGTTTTGTCGAGAGAGCTGATGTACATGTGAGCAAAGAAAAATTGGGCAAAAAAAACTATATGGCTGACATCTAATTAACTAACATAGTAAACGTTCAAAGAAACTGACTCAGCACGATGCTTCAAAAATATGAAATTACATTTTAGGATTTAAAAAATAATAATTTTTTTCATATCTCCTGGCCACTAGGGGGCACCGAATTCAAACTCCACAAGGAACCTTAACACGTGGCTCTTACAACACCCAGCAAATTTAGTCTTATTTAACTGAATGGTTTGAGAGAGACATCCAATTGACCTTTTTACTAGTTTCACAATGTTTATTCATTAATTTCTTTAAAACCATTAGACCAAATAAATTTCTAGTGATAACTTTTTGTCAATCGGGTCTGAAGATTATATTTCATGAGTTTCATGGGAATTGGATGAACAGCTTAGGAGGAGTTCGAAAAAGTGGCAATTTTAATTATTTAAAATGGCGGCTAATTGGATAATTGGAACAAGACGTCATGGTGTTCGTTAAAATTGATATTGACCATTGAATCAGTTGCAAAAAGAATTTTGTCCTTAGACCACACATTTCATGAGTTATTGGCATTAACGTTTGTGAAACTTTGGGCTAGTGGTGGCGCTATAGAGTATGACCTAGAAACTCCAGATTGGGTTAGAGTAGTTATAATTGCCAACTGTATCAGCGTGTCAAATTTTATAATTTTCCTGCAAGGTGTTCATAAGGCATTTGGACAAAACGTTAATTTTTGACAAAAAACAAAATGGCTGACTTCAAAAATGGCTGACCTAGTAAAAATGCACATGTACCGACTCGGAATGATGCTGTGAACACTTTAAGACCAACTTCATGATTTTTGGACAAAGTGAGATGAAGTTATTAGCCAAAAAAGACATTTTTTGTATCTCCTGACCACTAGGGGGCACGGAGTTGAAACTCAACAGGCAATCTCAGGACATGACTCTTATAACACACAGCAAATTTGGTCTCAATCCACCGAATGGTTTAAGAGATATAGCCATATGGCCACTTTTGCTAGTTTTATATTTTATTTATTCGTTAATTTCTCTAAAACCATAAGACGAAATAAATTTCTTTTGATAACTTTTGCTCAATAGGGTCTGTAGATGATACTGCATGAGTCTTATGGGAATTGGATGAACGGTCTAGGAGGAGTTCGAAAAAGTTGCAATTTTTAATATTCAAAATGGCGGCTAATTGGATAATTGGAACATGAGATCATTGAGATCAATAGAATCATCATGAGCCATGGAATCAGTGGCAAAAAGAATTTTGTTTTTACACCATAGAATTCTTGAGTTATTGGCATTTACATATGTGAAACTTTGGACTAGTGGGGGCGCTATAGAGTTTGAGTTAGAGGGTCCAGATTGGGTCAGATTTCTTATGATGACCATTTGATTCCTTGGGCCAAATTTCATAACTTTCCCGCAATCGGTTCATAGGGCTGCCATTGACTTCAATGGCGGAATAATAATAATAAGAACGCCAACAGATACAATAGGTGCCATCGCACCTTCGGTGGCTTGGCCCCTAATAATAATAATAATAATAAATATAACTGCAAGCAGTGATACGGGGCCAAGCGGCCATCAGAATGAAGAAGGGGAAAAGATGAACAAAGGCTGAAAAGAAACAAAAAAGGTATTTTAAGTTTCGTCGAGAGAGCTGAAGTACATGTGAGCAAAGAAAAATTGGGCAAAAAAACTATATGGCTGACATCTAATTAACTAACATAGTAAACGTTCAAAGAAACTGACTCAGCACTATTCTTCAAAAATATGAAATTAAATTTTAGGATTTTGAAAAAAAAAATCATTTTCATATCTCCTGGCCACTAGGGGGCACCGAATTCAAACTCCACAAGGAACCTTAACACGTGGCTCTTACAAAACCCACCAAATTTAGTCTTATTTAACTGAACGGTTTGAGAGAGACATCCAATTGACCTTTTTACTAGTTTCACAATGTTTATTCATTAATTTCTCTAAAACGGTAAGACCAAATAATTTTTTTTGATAATTTTTGCTCAATAGGGTCTGTAGATGATACTGCATGAGTTTCATAAGAATTGCATGAACAGTCTAGAAGGAGTTCAAAAAAGTTGCAGTTTTAAATATTCAAAATGGCGGCTAATTGGATAATTGGAACAAGACGTCATGGTGTTCGTTAAAATTGATATTGACCATGGAATCAGTTGCAAAAAGAATTTTGTCCTTAGACCACACATTTCATGAGTTATTCGCATTAACGTTTGTGAAACTTTGGACTAGTGATGGCGCTATAGAGTATGACCTAGAAACTCCAGATTGGGTCATAGTACTTATAATAGCCAACTGTATCAGCGTGTGAAATTTTATAATTATCCTGCAAGGTGTTCATAAGTCATTTGGACAAAATGTTAATTTTTGACAAAAAAACAAAATGGCTGACTTCAAAAATTGCTGACCTAGTAAAAATGCACATGTACCGACTCGGTATGATGCCCTGAAAACTTTAAGACCAAATTTATGAATTTTGGACAAAGTGATATGAAGTTATTAGCCAAAAAAGACATTTTTTGTATCTCCTGACCACTAGGGGGCACTGAGTTGAAACTCAGCAGGCAACCTCAGGACACGACTCTTATAACACACAGCAAATTTGGTCTCAATCCACCAAATGGTTTAAGAGATATAGCCACATGGCCACTTTTGCTAGTTTTATATTTTATTTATTCGTTAATTTTTCTAAAACCATAAGACCAAATAAATTTCTTTTGATAACTTTTGCTCAATAGGGTCTGTAGATGATACTGCATGAGTTTCATGGGAATTGGATGAACGGTCTAGGAGGAGTTCGAAAAAATTGCAATTTTAATTATTCAAAATGGCAGCTAATTGGATAATTGAAACATGAGATCATTGAGATCATTAGAATCATCATGAGCCATGGAATCAGTGGCAAAAAGAATTTTGTTTTTACACCATAGAATTCTTGAGTTATTGGCATTTACATATGTGAAACTTTGGACTAGTGGTGGCGCTATAGGGTTTGAGTTAGAGGGTCCAGATTTGGTCAGATTTCTTATGATGACCATTTGAATCCTTGGGCCAAATTTCATAACTTTCCCGTAATCGGTTCATGGGGCTGCCATTGACTTCAATGGCGGAATAATAATAATAATAAGAACGCCAACAGATACAATAGGTGCCATCGCACCTTCGGTGGCTTGGCCCCTAAATATAACTGCAAGCAGTGATACGGGGCCAAGCGGCCATCAGAATGAAGAAGGGGAAAAAGATGAACAAAGGCTGAAAAGAAACAAAAAAGGTATTTTAAGTTTCGTCGAGAGAGCTGATGTACATGTGAGCAAAGAAAAATTGGGCAAAAAAAAAACTATATGGCTGACATCTAATTAACTAACATAGTAAACGTTCAAAGAAACTGACTCAGCACGATGCTTCAAAAATATGAAATTACATTTTAGGATTTAAAAAATAATAATTTTTTTCATATCTCCTGGCCACTAGGGGGCACCGAATTCAAACTCCACAAGGAACCTTAACACGTGGCTCTTACAACACCCAGCAAATTTAGTCTTATTTAACTGAATGGTTTGAGAGAGACATCCAATTGACCTTTTTACTAGTTTCACAATGTTTATTCATTAATTTCTTTAAAACCATTAGACCAAATAAATTTCTAGTGATAACTTTTTGTCAATCGGGTCTGAAGATTATATTTCATGAGTTTCATGGGAATTGGATGAACAGTTTAGGAGGAGTTCGCAAAAGTGGCAATTTTAATTATTTAAAATGGCGGCTAATTGGATAATTGGAACAAGACGTCATGGTGTTCTTTGAAATTGCCATTGACCATTGAATCAGTTGCAAAAAGAATTTTGTCCTTAGAACACACATTTCATGAGTTATTGGCATTAACGTTTGTGAAACTTTGGACTAGTGGTGGCGCTATAGAGTATGACCTAGAAACTCCAGATTGGGTTAGAGTAGTTATAATTGCCAACTGTATCAGCGTGTCAAATTTTATAATTTTCCTGCAAGGTGTTCATAAGGCATTTGGACAAAACGTTTTTTTGACAAAAAACAAAATGGCTGACTTCAAAAATGGCTGACCTAGTAAAAATGCACATATACCGACTCGTTATGATGCCCTGAACACTTTAAGACCAAATTTATGAATTTTGGACAAAGTGATATGAAGTTATTAGCCTAAAAAGACATTTTTTGTATCTCCTGACCACTAGGGGGCACTGAGTTGAAACTCAACAGGCAATCTCAAGACATGACTCTTATAACACACAGCAAATTTGGTCTCAGTCCACCGAATGGTTTAAGAGATATAGCCATATGGCCACTTTTGCTAGTTTTATATTTTATTTATTTGTTAATTTCTCTAAAACCATAAGACGAAATAAATTTCTTTTGATATCTTTTACTCGATAGGGTCTGTAGATGATACTGCATGAGTTTCATGGGAATTGGATGAACGGTCTAGGAGGAGTTCGAAAAAGTTGCAATTTTTAATATTCAAAATGGCGGCTAATTGGATAATTTGAACATGAGATCATTGAGATCATTAGAATCATCATGAGCCATGGAATCAGTGGCAAAAAGAATTTTGTTTTTACACCATAGAATTCTTGAGTTATTGGAATTTACAAATGTGAAACTTTGGACTAGTGGTGGCGCTATAGAGTTTGAGTTAGAGGGTCCAGATTTGGTCAGATTTCTTATGATGACCATTTGAATCCTTGGGCCAAATTTCATAACTTTCCCGTAATCGGTACATGGGGCTGCCATTGACTTCAATGGCGGAATAATAATAATAATAATAATAAATATAACTGCAAGCAGTGATACGGGGCCAAGCTGCCATCAGAATGAAGAAGGGGAAAAAGATGAACAAAGGCTGAAAAGAAACAAAAAAGGTATTTTAAGTTTCATCGAGAGATCTGCTGTACATGTGAGCAAAAAAAAAGTATATGGCGGACATCTAATTGACTAACATAGTAAACATTCAAAGAAACTGACTCAGCACGATGCTTCAAAAATATAAAAATAAATTTTAGGATTTAGAAAAAAAATCATTTTTCGTATCTCCTCGCCACTAGTGGGCACCGCATTCAAACTCCACAAGGAACCTTAACACATGGCTCTTACAACACCCACCAAATTTAGTCTTATTTAACTAAACGGTTTGAGAGATACATCCAAATGACCTTGTTACTAGTTTCACAATGTTTATTCATTAATTTCTCTGCAACCATTAGACCAAATAAATTTCTTTTGATAACTTTTGCTCAATAGGGTCTGTAGATTATACTGCATGAGTTTCATGGGAATTGGATGAACTGTCTAGAAGGAGTTAGAAAAAGTTGCAGTTTTGATTATTCAAAATGGCGGCTAATTGGATAATTGGAACAAGACATCATGGTGTTCGTTAAAATTGATATTAACCATGGAATCAGTTGCAAAAAGAATTTTGTCCTTAGACCACACATTTCATGAGTTATTTGCATTAATGTTTGTGAAATTTTGGACTAGTGGTGGCGCTATAGAGTATGACCTAGAAACTCCAGATTGGGTCATAGTACTTATAATAGCCCACTGTATCAGCATGTCAAATGTTATAATTTTCCTGCCAGGTGTTCATAAGTCATTTGGACAAAACGTTAATTTTTGACAAAAAACAAAATGGCTGACTTCAAAAATTGCTGACCTAGTAAAAATGCACATGTACCGACTCGTTATGATGCCCTGAACACTTTAAGACCAAATTTATGATTTTTGGACAAAGTGATATGAAGTTATTAGCCAAAAAAGACATTTTTTGTATCTCCTGACCACTAGGGGGCAATGACTTGAAACTCTGCAGGCAACCTCAGGACATGACTCTTATAACACACAGCAAATTTGGTCTTAATCCACCAAATGGTTTAAGAGATATAGCCACATGGCCACTTTTGCTAGTTTTATATTTTATTTATTCGTTAATTTCTCTAAAACCATAAGACCAAATAAATTTATTTTGATAACTTTTGCTCAATAGGCTCTGTAGATGATACTGCATGAGTTTCATGGGAATTGGATGAACGGTCTAGGAGGAGTTCGAAAAAGTTGCAAATTTAATTATTCAAAATGGCGGCTAATTGGATAATTGGAACAAGACGTCTGGTGTTCTTTGAAATTGCCATTGACCATTGAATCAGTTGCAAAAAGAATTTTGTCCTTAGACCACACATTTCATGAGGTATTGGCATTAACGTTTGTGAAACTTTGGACTAGTGGTGGCGCTATAGAGTATGACCTAGAAACTCCAGATTGGACATAGTACTTATAATAGCCCACTGCATCAGCGTGTCAAATTTTATAATTTTCCTGCAAGGTGTTCATAAGGCATTTGGACAAAACGTTAATTTTTTACAAAAAACAAAATGGCTGACTTCAAAAAATGGCTGACCTAGTAAAAATGCACATGTACCGACTCAGTATGATGCCGTGAACACTTTAAGACCAACTTCATGAATTTTGGACAAAGTGATATGAAGTTATTAGCCAAAAAAGACATTTTTTGTATCTCCTGACCACTAGGGGGCACTGAATTGAAACTCAGCAGGCAACCTCAGGACATGACTCTTATAACACACAGCAAATTTGGTCTCAATCCACCAAATGGTTTAAGAGATATAGCCACATGGCCACTTTGCTAGTTTTATATTTTATTTATTCGTTAATTTCTCTAAAACCATAAGACCAAATAAATTTCTTTTGATATCTTTTGCTCAATATCGTCTGTAGATGATACTGCATGAGTTTCATGGGAATTGGATGAACGGTGTAGGAGGAGTTCGAAAAAGTTGCAATTTTAATTATTCAAAATGGCGGCTAATTGGATAATTGGAACATGAGATCATTGAGATCATTAGAATCATCATGAGCCATGGAATCAGTGGCAAAAAGAATTTTGTTTTTACACCATAGAATTCTTGAGTTATTGGCATTTACATATGTGAAACTTTGGACTAGTGGTGGCGCTATAGAGTTTGAGTTAGAGGGTCCAGATTTGGTCAGATTTCTTATGATGACCATTTGAATCCTTGGGCCAAATTTCATAACTTTCCTGCAATCGGTTCATAGGGCTGCCATTGACTTCAATGGCGGAATAATAATAATAATAATAAAATATAACTGCAAGCAGTAATGCGGGGCCAAGCATCCAGTAGGCAAAACGTGAGCAGAAGCACCATCAAAATGTAAACCAAAGACATATGAAATCACCTCAAGGCATGGTAGCATAAAAAACAAGTTGAATTGAGCACTATTTAAAATTTTATGAATTTCGACCATTAGGTGGCGCTCTTAGAACTTTTGTTTTGGGGACAGCCTTTGGTACTGATGACTCACAACAAATTTGGTGTCAATATGGAAAACAGTTGCAGAGATACAGCTTAGGAAACCACTTGACCCGACGGCATCACATTCGTCATGGTTCTTTTCGAAATCCAAAACTGCAATCAACACAATACGAATAACTTTTTTGCCAGCAAGGTCTAAGGATGATCCTATTCTAATTTGGTGAGAATCGGATTAACGGTCTGGGTGGAGTTAGAAAAAGTAAGGTTTTCAGCCAATTCAACATGGCAGACAGGAAGTTCAATCAATTATGGTAAATTTTATATCTATGTTTTCAGTTCCACCTAAGGAACAAAACTGGATGAGATTTTTCACAATAGGCTAAACTAGCAAAAGTTATTAGCATTTTTCTAAAATCGTTTATATCTTTTGACCACTAGATGGCGCTGGCGTAAAATTTGTTGAGTCCCTTCAGGGCATGGAGTCAAACATGCACAACAACTTTCAGAATTTTAAAGTAAAGCATGTTTGAAATAAAGCATTTCTTGGTATAACTCAAAATGGCCGACGCCCAAAATGGCCGACACAGTAAAAATGGTCATGGTTCGACTCGGCTTGATGGTCCAAACGCGCTGATACCAATTTGATGAATTTTGGACAAACGGTTTGGGAAATACAGGCCGAATTGCCAATTTTTTATATCTCCCGACCACTAGAGGGCAGAGCGATGAAACACTGCAAGCATCCTCTGATCATAGGTGTTACAACATAGACAAAGTTTGGTGTACATAGGTTAAAGCGTTGCGAAGTTATAGCCTGACAATCATTTTGGCGAGTTTTGCATAAGGTTTATTCGCTAATAATTCAAAAACGGTTTGACGATTCAAAAATCCAAGAAATAACTTTTGTTTGGCATAGTCAGTAGATGATATGGAGCGAATTTGGTGAAGTTTGGACAAACGGCCATGGAGGAGTTAGCAAAAGTAGGTTTTTCATAAAATTCAAAATGGCGGAAAAATTTGCATGGCGGAAAATGACGTCATAGGGTCAGATCGATTCGTCTTGAGCCAAGGAATCAGTGGGAAGTGGAATTTTGTTTATTCGACTTACGGTTCAAAAGTTATTAGCATAAACGTAGGTGTAACTTTGGCCTATTGGTGGCGCTAAACGGTTTGGTTTGAAGACTTCAAATTTGGTCAGATTGTAGGTCAGAGGCTTGGCAGTAAGTGGGCCAAATTTCATAACTTTCCCGCAAACGGTTCATAAGGCTCCCATTGACTTCATTACGGAAGAAGAAGAAGAAGGAGGAAATATAACTGCAAGCAGTAATGCGGGGCCAAGCATCCAGTAGGCAAAACGTGAGCAGAAGCGCCATCAAAATGTAAACCAAAGACATGAAATCGACTAAAAAAATCGAAATCGAGCGCCATTTAAAATTTTATGAATTTTGACCATTAGGTGGCACTCTTAGTAACGTTTGTTTAGGGGTCAGCCTTTGGTACTGATGACTCACAAGAAATTTGGTGTCAATATGGCAAACGGTTGCAGAGATACAGCTTCGGACACCACTTGACCAGATGGCATTACAATCGTCATGGCTTTTATTAAAAACGGTAAAAGCAATCAAAATGCTACGAATAACTTTGTGCCAGCAAGGTCTAAGGATGTTCCGATTCAAATTTGGTGAGAATCAGACAAACGGTCTGGGTGGAGTTAGAAAAAGTAACGTTTTAAGCCACTTCAACATGGCAGACAGGAAATTCAATCAATTATGGTAAATTTTATATCTATGTTTTCAGCTCCACCTAAGGAACAAAACTGGATGAGATTTTTTACAATAGGCTCAACTAGCAAAAGTTATTAGCATTTTTCTAAAATCGTTTATATCTTTTGGCCACAAGGTGGCACTGGCGTAAAATTTGTTGAGTCCCTTCAGGGCATGGTGTCAAACATGCACAACAACTTTCAGAATTTTAAAGTAAAGCATGTTTGAAATACAGCATTTTTTGGCATAATTCAAAATGGCCGACGCCCAAAATGGCCGACACAGTAAAAATGGACATGGTTCAACTCGGCTTAATGCTCCAAACGCGTTGATACCAATTTTATGAATTTTGGACAAATGGTTTGGGAAATACAGGCCGAATTGCCAATTTTTTATATCTCCGGACCACTAGGGGGCAGAGCGACGAAACACTGCATGCAGCCTCGGATCATAGGTGTTACAACATAGACAAAGTTTGGTGTACATAGGCTAAAGTGTTGCGAAGTTATAGCCTTACAATCATTTTTGCGAGTTTTGCATAAGGATCATTCGCGAATAATTCGATAACGGTTTGACGATTCAAAAATCCAAGAAATAACTTTTGTTTGGCATGGTCAGTAGATGATGTGGAGCGAATTTCGTGAAGTTTGGACAAACGGCCACGGAGAAGGTAGCAAAAGTAGGTTTTTCATAAAATTCAAAATGGCGGAAAAATTTGCATGGCGGAAAATGACGTCATAGGGTCAAGTCGATTCGTCTTGAGCCAAGGAATCAGTGGGAAGTGGAATTTCGTTTATTCGACTTACGGTTCAAAAGTTATTAGCATAAACGTAGGTGAAAATTTGGCCTATTGGTGGCGCTAGACGGTTTGGTTTGGAGACTTCAAATTTGGTCAGCTTATAGGTCAGAGGCTTGGCAGTCAGTGGGCCAAATTTTATAACTTTTCCTCAAGCGGTTCATAGGGCTGCCATTGACTTTGCGGCGGAAGAGGAAGAAGAAGAAGAAGAAGAAGGAAGAATAATAATAATAGGAAGAAATGGAACAAACACAATAGGTGCCTTCGCAGCTTTGCTGCTTGGCCCCTAATAACTGCAAGCAGTAATGCGGGGCCAAGCATCCAGTAGGCAAAACGTGAGCAGAAAGGCCATCAAAATCTAAACCAAAGACATGAAATCGACTCAAAAAAATCGAAATCGAGCGCTATTCAAAATTTTATGAATTTTAACCATTAGGTGGCGCTCTTAGTAACTTTTGTTTTGGGGTCAGCCTTTGGTACTGATGAATCACAACAACTTTGGTGTCAATATGGCAAACGGTTGCAGAGATACAGCTCCGGAAACCACTTGACCCGACGGCATCACAGTCGTCATGGCTCTTATCGAAAACGGCAAAAGCAATCAACACGTTACGAATACCTTTTTTTTTTTTTTTTCTAAGGATGTTCCAATTCAAATTTGGTGAGAATCAGTCAAACGGCCTGGGTGGAGTTAGAAAAAGTAAGGTTTTCAGCCAATTCAACATGACAGACAGGAAGTTCAATCAATTATGGTAAATTTTATATCTATGTTTTCAGCTCGACCTAAGGAACAAAACTGGATGAGATTTTTGACAATAGGCTAAACTAGCAAAAGTTATTAGCATTTTTCTAAAATCGTTTATATCTTTTGACCAAAAGGTGGCGCTGGCGTAAAATTTGTTGAGTCTCTTCAGGGCATGGTGTCAAACATGCACAACAACTTTCAGAATTTCAAAGTAAAGTATGTTTGAAATACAGCATTTTTTGGCATAAATCAAAATGGCCGACGCCCAAAATGGCCGACACAGTAAAAATGGACATGGTCCGACTCGGCTTGATGCTCCAAACGCGCTGATACCAATTTTATGAATTTTGGACAAACGGTTTGGGAAATACAGGCCGAATTGCCAATTTTTTTATATCTCCGGACCACTAGGGGGCAGAGCGACGAAACACTGCATGCAGCCTCAGATCATAGGTGTTACAACATAGACAAAGTTTGGTGTACATAGGCTAAAGCGTTGCGAAGTTATTGCCTTACAATCATTTTTGCGAGTTTTGCGTAAGGATCATTTGCGAATAATTCAATAGCGGTTTGACGATTCAAAAATCCAAGCAATAATTTTTGTTCGGCATAGTCAGTAGATGATGTGGAGCGAATTTCATGAAATTTGGACAAACGGCCTTGGAGGAGTTAGCAAAAGTAGGTTTTTCATAAAATTCAAAATGGCGGAAAAATTTGCATGGCGGAAAATGACGTCATAGGGTCAGGTCGATTCGTCTTGAGCCAAGGAATCAATGGGAAGTGGAATTTTGTTTATTGAACTTACGGTTCAAAAGTTATTAGCATAAACGTGGGTGTAACTTTGGCCTATTGGTGGCGCTAGATGGTTTGGTTTGGAGACTTCAAATTTGGTCAGATTGTAGGTCAGAGGGTTGGCAGTCAGTTGGCCAAATTTCATAACTTTCCCGCAAACGGTTCATACGGCTCTCATTGACTTCATTACGGAAGAAGAAGAAGAAGAAGAAGGAGGAATAATAATAAATATAACTGCAAGCAGTAATGCGGGGCCAAGCATCCAGTAGGCAAAACGTGAGCAGAAGAACCATCAAAATGTAAACCAAAGACATATGAAATCACCTCAAGGCATGGTAGCATAAAAAACAAGTTGAATTGAGCACTATTTAAAATTTTATGAATTTCGACCATTAGGTGGTGCTCTTAGAACTTTTGTTTTGGGGACAGCCTTTGGTACTGATGACTCACAACAAATTTGGTGTCAATATGGAAAACAGTTGCAGAGATACAGCTTAGGAAACCACTTGACCCGACGGCATCACATTCGTCATGGTTCTTATCGAAATCCAAAACTGCAATCAACACAATACGAATAACTTTTTGCCAGCAAGGTCTAAGGATGATCCTATTCTAATTTGGTGAGAATCGGATTAACGGTCTGGGTGGAGTTAGAAAAAGTAAGGTTTTCAGCAAATTCAACATGGCAGACAGGAAGTTCAATCAATTATGGTAAATTTTATATCTATGTTTTCAGTTCCACCTAAGGAACAAAACTGGATGAGATTTTTCACAATAGGCTAAAGCTAGCAAAAGTTATTAGCATTTTTCTAAAATCGTTTATATCTTTTGGCCACAAGGTGGCCCTGGCGTAAAATTTGTTGAGTCACTTCAGGGCATGGTGTCAAACATTCACAACAACTTTCAGAATTTCAAAGTAAAGTATGTTTGAAATACAGCATTTTTTGGCATAATTCAAAATGGCCGACGCCCAAAATGGCCAACACAGTAAAATTGGACATGGTTCGACTCGGCTTGATGCTCCAAACGCGCTGATACCAATTTTATGAATTTTGGACAAACGGTTTGGGAAATACAGGCTGAATTGCCAATTTTTTATATCTCCGGACCACTAGGGGGCAGAGCGACGAAACACTGCATGCAGCCTCAGATCATAGGTGTTACAACATAGACAAAGTTTGGTGTACATAGGCTAAAGCGTTGCAAAGTTATTGCCTTACAATCATTTTTGCGAGTTTTACGTAAGAATCATTCGCGAATAATTCGATAACGTTTTGACGATTTAAAAATCCAAGAAATAACTTTTGTTTGGCATGGTCAGTAGATGATGTGGAGCGAATTTCGTGAAGTTTGGACAAACGGCCACGGAGGAGTTAGCAAAAGTAGGTTTTTCATAAAATTCAAAATGGCGGAAAAATTTGCATGGCGGAAAATGACGTCATAGGGTCAGGTCGATTCGCCTTGAGCCAAGGAATCAGTGGGAAGTGGAATTTCGTTTATTCGACTTACGGTTCAAAAGTTATTAACATAAACGTGGGTGTAACTTTGGCCTATTGGTGGCGCTAGATGGTTTGGTTTGGAGACTTCAAATTTGGTCAGATTGTAGGTCAGAGGCTTGGCAGTCAGTGGGCCAAATTTCATAACTTTCCCGCAAACGGTTCATACGGCTCCCATTGACTTCATTACGGAAGAAGAAGAAGAAGAAGGAAGAATAATAATAAGAAGAAACGGAACAAACACAATAGGTGCCTTCGCAGCTTTGCTGCTTGGCCCCTAATAATAATAAATATAACTGCAAGCAGTAATGCGGGGCCAAGCATCCAGTAGGCAAAACATGAGCAGAAGCACCATCAAAATGTAAACCAAAGACATGAAATTGACTCAAAAAAATTGAAATCAAGCACTATTTAAAATTTTATGAATTTTGACCATTAGGTGGCGCTCTTAGTAACTTTTGTTTTGGGGTCAGCTTTTGGTACTGACGACTTACAACAAATTTGGTGTCAATATGGCAAACGGTTGCAGAGATACAGCTTTGGAAACCACTTGACCCGACGACATCACAATCGTCATGGCTCTTATCGAAAACAGTGAAAGCAATCAACACGCTACGAATAACTTTTTGCCAGCAAGGTCTAAGGATGTTCCAATTCAAATTTGGTGAGAATCGGACAAACGGTCTGGGTGAAGTTAGAAAAAGTATGGTTTTCAGCCAATTCAACATGGCAGACAGGAAGTTCAATCAATTATGGTAAATTTTATAACTATGTTTTCAGCTCAACCTAAGGAACAAAACTGTATGAGATTTTTGACAATAGGCCAAAGCTAGCAAAAGTTATTAGCATTTTTCTAAAATCGTTTATATCTTTTGACCACAAGGTGGCGCTTGCGTAAAATTTGTTGAGTCCCTTCAGGGCATGGTGTCAAACATGCACAACAACTTTAAGAATTTTAAAGTAAAGCATGTTTGAAATACAGCATTTTTTGGCATAATTCAAAATGGCCGACGCCCAAAATGGCCGACACAGTAAAAATGGACATGGTTCGACTCGGCTTGATGCTCCAAACGAGCTGATACCAATTTTATGAATTTTGGACAAACGGTTTGGGAAATACAGGCCGAATTGCCAATTTTTTATATCTCCGGACCACTAGGGGGCAGAGCGACGAAACACTGCATGCAGCCTCAAATTATAGGTGTTACAACATAGACAAAGTTTGGTGAACATAGGCTAAAGCGTTGCGAAGTTATAGCCTTACAATCATTTTTGCGAGTTTTGCGTAAGGATCATTCGCGAATAATTTGATAACGGTTTGACGATTCAAAAATCCAAGAAATAACTTTTGTTTGGCATAGTCAGTAGATGATATGGAGCAAATTTCGTGAAGTTTGGACAAACGGCCATGGAGGAGTTAGCAAAAGTAGGTTTTTCATAAAATTCAAAATGGCGGAAAAATTTGCATGACGGAAAATGACGTCATAGGGTCAGATCGATTCGTCTTGAGCCAAGGAATCAGTGGGAAGTGGAATTTTGTTTATTCGACTTACGGTTCAAAAGTTATTAGCATAAACGTAGGTGTAACTTTGGCCTATTGGTGGCGCTAGATGGTTTGGTTTGGAGACTTCAAATTTGGTCAGCTTATAGGTCAGAGGCTTGGCAGTGAGTGGGCCAAATTTCATAACTTTTCCTCAAGCGGTTCATAGGGCTGCCATTGACTTTGCGGCGGAAGAGGAAGAAGAAGAAGAGGGAAGAATAATAATAATAATAATAAATATAACTGCAAGCAGTGATACGGGGCCAAGCGGCCATCAGAATGAAGAAGGGGAAAAAGATGAACAAAGGCTGAAAAAAAAAAAAAAAGGTATTTTAAGTTTCGTCGAGAGAGCTGATGTACATGTGAGCAAAGAAAAATTGGGCAAAAAAACTATATGGCTGACATCTAATTAACTAACATAGTAAACGTTCAAAGAAACTGACTCAGCACATTGCTTTAAAAATATGAAATAAAATTTTAGGATTTTGAAAAAAAAAAATCATTTTTCATATCTCCTGGCCACTAGGGGGCACCGAATTCAAACACCACAAGGAACCTTAACACGTGGCTCTTTTAACACCCACCAAATTTAGTCTTATTTAACTGAATGGTTTGAGAGAGACATCCAATTGACCTTTTTACTAGTTTCACAATGTTTATTCATTAATTTCTCTAAAACCATTAGACCAAATAAATTTCTAGTGATAACTTTTGTCAATTGGGTCTGTAGATTATATTTCATGAGTTTCATGGGAATTGGATGAACAGTTTAGGAGGAGTTCGAAAAAGTGGCAATTTTAATTATTTAAAATGGCGGCTAATTGGATAATTGGAACAAGACTTTATGGTGTTCTTTGAAATTGCCATTGACCATTGAATCAGTTGCATAAAAGAATTTTGTCCTTAGACCACACATTTCATGAGTTATTGGCATTAACGTTTGTGAACCTTTGACTAGTGGTGGCGCTATAGAGTATGACCTTGAAACTCCAAATTGGGTCAGAGTGCTTATTATGGCAAACTGTATCAGAGTGCCAAATTTTATAATCTTCCTGTAAGGGGTTCATAAGATATTTAGACAAAACATAAATTTTTGACAAAAAACAAAATGGCTGACATCCAAAATGTCTGACCTAGTAAAAATTTACATGTCCCGACTCGGTATGATGACCTGAACACTTTAAGACCAAGTTTATGATTTTAGGACGAAGCGATATAAAGTTAGAAGCCAAAAAAGACATTTTTCGTATCTCCTGGCCACTAGGGGGCACTGAGTTGAAACTCAACAGAAAACCTCAGGACATGACTATCATGACAGACGGGAAATTTGGTCTCAATCCACGGAACGGTTTTAGAGATATATCCATATGGCCACT
>SRMA01026314.1:0-10180 GCA_007224835.1 Danionella cerebrum
TTCAGAGGTTCGCCACCTGAGGGCGCACACGCTCCAAAAACCGCAGAGAGAGAATGAGAAAGAGAGAGAGAGAGAGAGAGAGAGAGAGAGAGAGGGCCAGGTTTGCGTAACGTTTTTTTGTTCAATTTCTCTCTGATCTCTTGGTCACTTTTGATAAATTACTGCTTGTGGAGATTTTAATATTCATGTAGATGAACCAGGTGATGCCCTTGGACTGTCATTTATAGACCTAGTAAATTCATTTGGGGTTCAACCAAACATTTCCAGACCACCTCATAGTCTTATTAGGGAAATATACACCACTTATTAATTAACTTTTTCCTCTTTTTCGAGTTTCAACTTGTTGGTTTACTGTAAAGCTGCTTTGAGACACTGTCCGTTGTGAAAAGCGCTACATAAATAATCAAACTTGAACTTGTGTGCTATTGCGGCTGTGTTTAATTGAAAAAAAAGGGATAGAGGCAAGAAAATTCGAGACTTGTCTTTTTTCTCTCTAAAGATGGGTTGCAGCTATAACTACAGTGACAAAATTTAGCTTTGAGAGCAAAACTGACATTCCAAATGTGGCCGTGACTGCGGCCCTTTGGGCCTGTGCTAAGGCTGTTCTTTACAGTCGACGCATTTCACAAGAGCTAGCACTGTGGCTTTTCATCAAAAGGTCACTAGTTCGAGGCTAGCGGGCTGCTCCTGCTGGTTACAGATGCTAATGAGCCAAGTACGGGTTTCTTTTTCTGAAAGCAGCAGAAACGAAGGCTGTGACAGTGATTTCTCTCTCTCTCTCTCTCTCTCCCTAGTAGAAATATTTTACAGAGTCAGTAAAAGCACAGGGTTCTCTCCACGCCGCGACTGCGATGACGTGTCTGTGTGAATTCGTGAAGGCCAATAAATTGCGTTGGTGTTCTGCCTTTGACATGCACCGTCTTTTAAACAGAGTCTGCTTTTACTTGTTCCCTTAGATTCTCCTGGTGAAATTCCCGCGGTGGCGTTGTCCGTTTTGACGAGCTGATTTCTTCTGCTCGTTGCAGTCAGCAGGACAATGCCAGAAACACACAGCCAACGTCAGCGAGAGATGTGCGTGTGTTTATGAGAGCCGACCGCACTCCAAAGCCACACTCAAGACTCACTCAGAGAACAACATACGGGTAAAGTGCACGCGACGCCAGGCTGCCCAATAACGGAAAGAGAGCAGATTTGGTGTCCAGCACACGTATTGTTCGATGCGCTTGTAAAATGTACAAATTGTTTATGGTAAAATGTTAAAAATGTAAAAAAATAAAGAAAACACAACAATCTTAGCTCACTTTTTGTACGTGTTTCATCTATGATTCGTACATTGGATATTGTGATTTCTCGGGACCGTCGTAGAAGTGATCATTTTGAAGTGTTTTGAACATTTCTTATATTTTTTTCAATTTAACAAGAAATCAGTCGCACTAAGAGGAAAACTAAAGTGTTGCCCATAAATGTTTACCCGTTTACTACCTCGTTCGCTCATTGTCTGTATTCGTCGTGAAAATTAATGAACGCGATCTGTGTCTTTGCAGAGAAGAGTATCGCATGTGCGTGACGAGTTGAGCGTGGTGTGACAGAGCGCTGAGAGCGGTTTGACTTTATTTTACTTTATTTTGACTTTATTGGCTCTAAGTTCAGCTTTTTGTTGTTGTTTGGTTATTTTAAACTGGGTTTAATGTGCTTTTGAACGAGTGAGCGCAGTGAAACACCCCTGTAAGCGAGGGCGCAGGGGTTGTTTGTTTGTTTGTTAGCTCGGCGTTGCTAACGCTAGCACTGGCGGTTTGACTTTATTTTACTTTATTTGACTTTATTGGCTCTAAGTTCAGCTTTTTGTTGTTGTTTGGTTGCTTTAAACTGGGTTTAATGTGCTTTTGAACGAGTGAGCGCAGTGAAACACCCCTGTAAGCGAGGGCGCAGGGGTTGTTTGTTTGTTTGTTAGCTCGGCGTTGCTAACGCTAGCACTTGCTGGGCGCGTTCAGGCATTTAAGTCATAGTTCTTTTGCTTGGTGGATTCCCCTGAGGGTACATCAACGGCCCCAGAGGATCTGCACTTGTGCTGAGTGAGCGGTTGATTTATTCGCCTTTATTGGCTCTAAAGTTCAGTTTTGGTTGCTTATTAGTCTTAGTTCTTTTGCTTGGTGGATTCCCCTGAGGGTACATCAACGGCCCCAGAGGATCTGCGCATGTGCTGAGTGAGCGGTTGACTTTATTCACCTTTATTGGCTCCAAATTTCAGCTTTTTTTGTGTTTTGGTTGCTTATCAGTCTTAGTTCTTCTGCTTAGTTGATTCCCCTGAGGGTACATCAAACGGCCCCGGAGGATCTGCGCATGCGCGGAGTGAGCGGTTGACTTTGCTCTGGTGTGTTTAGTGTGTTAGCTCGACGTTGTCAACGCTAGCTGTTGCTGGGCGCGTTCAGGCATTTAAGTCACAGTTCTTTTGCTCGGTGCTCTTTTGCTTTATTCGCTCTAAAGTTCAGTTTTGGTTGCTTTGATTGCTTATTAGTTTTAGTTCTTTTAGTTCTTTCATTGTTTGTTGGCTCGACGTCGCTGCTTACAATCGTTTTCGGCTAGTGCTAGCTCCTCTATCCAATACTTCCGCTATGTCGTTCTTGTGTGTATCTCTGAGCCCAGGTGAAATGCTGAGGGTGGAGATGGAGTTGGAGGCCGTGGAAAGACAGATCCGCGACCTGATCGTGAAGCAGGCCCAACTAAGAGAGCGGAAGGCGGCGTTGGAAAAATCCCAGGTAGACGCTCACCGGGCTCAGGTGAGTGCAAAAGCTAATCCTCCCACCACCTCTACGCCCCGTGTTTCTCTGCCCAGGCCCAGCGCACCGAGAACCCGGCCCGCCGTGGTGTCGTTTACTCCGATGCCGGGACACCGCGGACCCTGGGTGCAACATCAACGAAAGACAAGAGCTCGGCCGCGATCGTGGACATCACCACCACCAGCCTTCGAGATCTCGACGCAGAACAGCTTCACCCCCCTCTGCGAGACGGAGCGCGACACCGTCGTCCTCGGGGATTCCATCGTCCGGCACGTCCGCCCTAACGTACCGAAAGGTAAGGCACACACTCGCTGTTTTCCCGGTGCTCGTGTGCTTGATATCGCTGCGCAGGTTCCCGCGATCCTGAACGAGAACGTCGGAGCTGTTGTTCTCCACGCGGGAACGAACGACACCATGCTGAGGAAGTCAGAGATCCTCAAGAGGGACTTCAGGACTCTGGTGGAGACGGTTCGCAGCACGTCACCAACAACGAAGATTGCAGTCTCTGGACCGCTGCCCACGTACAAGCGAGGAGCAGAGAAGTTTAGTAGATTATTTGCTTTGAACGAATGGCTACAATCATGGTGTCGAGAGCAAAAATTATTGTTTATTAACAACTGGAATCTCTTCTGGGAGCGTCCTAGGTACTTCCGTCCAGATGGCCTGCACCCGAGCCGAGTCGGAGCAACAGCTTTATCAGACAACATGTCGAGGATGCTGCATGACC
Organism: Danionella cerebrum; assembly: GCA_007224835.1. Classification (NCBI taxonomy): domain Eukaryota; kingdom Metazoa; phylum Chordata; class Actinopteri; order Cypriniformes; family Danionidae; genus Danionella; species Danionella cerebrum. The sequence continues at coordinate 3,505 of SRMA01026314.1, forward strand.
TCTGACTGGTAAGCAAATACAATACTACCGTAGATGTAATGTGCCGCACAGACAATCATATAGTTACAGTTACAAATAGCATAGAAACTGTGTCTATCCCCCGTATAATTAAATCAAGAAATAAATACACTATAAGACCAAGGAATAATCTTATTACAGTTAAAACTGTAACAAGGCAGGCGAGCAAACACACTTTAAAGTTTGGGCTTCTTAACATTAGATCACTTGCACCCAAAGCGCTCATAGTCAACGAGTTAATCACAGATAATAATCTTGATGCACTCTGTCTCACAGAGACCTGGATAAAACCAAATGAATACATTGGTCTAAATGAGTCAACTCCAGCAGGTTATTTATATAAACATGAGCCCCGTCTGACTGGTCGTGGAGGTGGAGTAGCCACTATTTATAGCACCGTCCTTAACGCTAATCAGAAATTAGGATTTGCGTTTAAATCATTTGAAGTGCTTGTTTTGAACACGGTTCTCTTAGACAGGACTAAAAAACACGTATTGACTCTCGCTCTGGCCACTGTTTATAGACCCCCAGGGCCTTACGTTCAGTTCCTCCAGGAGTTTGCTCAATTTCTCTCTGATCTCATGGTCAGTTTTGACAAATTACTGCTTGTGGGAGATTTTAATATTCATGTAGATGAACCAGGTGATGCCCTTGGAATATCGTTTATAGACCTACTAAATTCATTTGGGGTTCAACAAAACATTTCCGGACCAACTCATCGTCTTAATCACACATTAGATTTAATAATATCCCACGGATTAAACGTCACTGATATAAACATTATACCTCAGTCTGATGATATTACAGACCATTATCTCGTTATGTTCACTTTACCAGTAGAGCAGATTAGTCGCGTCTCACCACGTTACAGACTCGGTAGGACTATTGTTCCATCAACTAAGGAAAGATTCATAAGTAACCTGCCCGATCTGTCTAATTATCTAACTACAGCCCGAAATCCGAACGATCTAGACGAATTAACTAACATGATAGGCACCTCTCTCACTAGCACATTAGACACCGTCGCCCCAATCAGGTTAAAAAAGGTTAGAGAAAAAACACCTGCACCATGGTATAACAGCCACACTCGTGCCCTCAAGAGAGAAACCCGCATTATAGAGAGGAAATGGAGAAATACTAAACTAGAGGTTTTCAGACTTGCATACAGAGACAGTATGCTCAGTTACAGACAGGCACTAAAGGCTGCAAGGGTTCAGCACCTGAGCAAACTGATAGAAAACAATCAGAACAATCCCAGGTTCCTTTTTAACACAGTGGCTACACTAACAACAAATCAGTTATCTGTAAAGAGTATTCCATCTCAGTTTAGTAGTGAAGACTTTATGAACTTCTTCACTGAAAAAATTGAAAATATAAGAAACACAATTTCTGACGTCCAACCTCTGACAGCATCCTGTGTTCCAGTCTCACCTGAAATTACTCAGTCACAATTACAGTGTTTTACAATTATAGGACAGGAAGAGCTGTACGGCCTTATAAATAAAACCAAATCCACAACATGTGTGTTAGATCCTATTCCAACCAAACTGCTAAAAGGACGTGTTACATGCAGCCGGAGAGCCTATTCTTAATATCATTAACTCCTCGCTATCCCTCGGTCATGTCCCTAAACCTTTCAAGTTAGCAGTTATCAAGCCTCTCATCAAGAAACCAAATTTAGATCAAAACAAACTATCAAACTACAGACCAATCTCAAACCTTCCTTTTATGTCTAAGATTTTAGAAAAGATTGTGTCTGCCCAGTTATGTAGTTTCCTGAAAGACAACAATATCTTTGAAGAGTTTCAGTCAGGTTTCAGGCCCCATCATAGCACAGAAACTGCACTAGTAAAGATCACAAATGATCTTCTCTTAGCTTCAGACCAAGGCTGCGTCTCTCTCTTAGTTTTATTAGACCTTAGTGCTGCATTCGACACTATTGATCATGACCTCCTACTAGATCGCTTACAAAATCTCATAGGCATTCAGGGATCAGCATTAAAATGGTTTAAATCATATCTGTCTGATCGTTACCAGTTTGTAGACTTAAATGGAGAACAATCTACTCTAATGCAAGTAAAATATGGGGTTCCACAAGGCTCTGTCTTAGGACCCCTACTTTTCACATTATACATGCTTCCCATAGGTAATATTATTAGAAAGCATGGAATTAGCTTCCACTGCTACGCCGATGATACCCAGATGTACATCTCCTCAAAACCGGGAGAAGCATCACACTTGGCAAGGTTAACAGATTGTGTTAAAGACTTAAAAGTTTGGATGACTCATAACTTTCTTCTATTAAATCCAGATAAAACGGAGATCTTGCTCATCGGCAACAAGAACAGCACACAGAACACCCAGCATTTAAATTTTAGTTTAGAGGGATGTACGGTAACCGCTAGTTCCACAGTAAGAAACCTGGGAGTTATCTTAGACAGCGACTTATCTTTTAAAAATCACATCAGTCATACCATAAGAACAGCCTTCTTTCAACTCAGAAATATTTCAAAACTTAGAAACATGTTATCGTTATCTGATGCAGAGAAGCTCGTCCATGCATTCATGACCTCGAGACTAGATTATTGTAATGCATTACTAGGCGGTTGTTCAGTATCATTAATAAATAAGTTACAGTTAGTGCAGAATGCAGCAGCTAGAGTTCTAACTAGAACAAAGAAATATGACCATATAACCCCAGTTTTATCATCTCTACATTGGCTACCCGTCAAATTTCGCATTGATTACAAAATAATGCTATTGACGTATAAAGCCCTTAATGGATTAGCGCCCAGTTATCTATCAAACCTCCTAACACGGTACAACCCCACACGCACTTTAAGATCTCAAAACTCTGGACTTTTAGTAGTTCCTAGAATAGCAAAGAGCACTAAAGGCGGTAGAGCGTTCTCACATTTAGCCCCTAAATTCTGGAATAGCCTCCCTGACAGCGTCCGTGGCTCAGACTCACTCGCCCAGTTTAAGTGTAGATTAAAGACGTATCTTTTCAGTAAAGCCTATACTTAACTCCGTGAAAGACTACGATCTTACATTAAACTATATTAATATTACATTAAACTATATTAATATTACATTAAACTATACTAATATTATGAACAGCAGCTACGCTAATTCTGCTCCTCTCTTCTTTTCTTCTTTTCCATACTCATCCGGAGATTCGCGGAGGCTTTGCTCACCATCACCTCTCCCTAACAACCAGATCCACCTGGAGATGTTCTGGCCCCCCCTGGACCGCAGCCCACCAACTCCACTCTTCTTCCAATACTCATCCCGAGGCTCCCGGAGGCCCTGCCCACCAGCTCCTCACCCCAACAACCAGACTCATCAGGAGAAGATCCGACGCCGGGAGGCTCGCCACCAGCCCTCAACCTAACAAACAGATTCACCTGGAGATGTTCCGGCACCCCTGGACCTACACCGAACACAGTCATCTTCTGGTTATACTATATTATCTGTTTATGTTTATATTATTATATCATCTGTTTATACTACATTATCTGTTCATACTACCAGATCATATGTTTATACCATAGTTTATCACACTGCTGTTGTTACCCAAATGAGGATGGGTTTCCATTTTGAGTCCGGTTCCTCTCAAGGTTTCTTCCAAAAGGGAGTTTTCCTTGCCACAATCGCCCCAGGCTTGCTCATCAGGGACATGTACACGACTTAGTAATTAATTTCTTTTAACTTTGTTGAGTTTAAACTTGTTGGTTTACTGTAAAGCTGCTTTGAGACAATGTCTGTTGTGAAAAGCGCTATATAAATAAAACGAACTTGAACTTGAACTTGAACTTGAACTTGAACTTGAACCTTCAATCGTAATCCGCTCATACAAGGTGTCAAAGCGGTGGCCCTTTGCATCAATCGGTACCCAGGAAGCAGCTCTCGCGTTTCCCAAATCCATCTTCCCTTTTCAGAGTCAAAGGCTTATGGTGCCGGTGCACGTTTCCAGCGCCGTTTGGGAAGATTGCGGGGTACGCCCTAGAATTGAGCAAATTCAATGATCTCGACGCATGTTTTTGCTCCAGTGGAGTAAACCGGAGAAAACCCGCTCACGAGAATGAGCAAGTTCCTTTTGGAAGAGCCCCGGCTGGCCTCGAACCAGCAACCTTCTCACTAAAAGAGGAACAGCGATACCCGGCGTGCCACTCGCAACAAATCATCTGCAATGTATTCACGCGAGAAAAATGAGATGGAGAAAAAAACAAAAAAAACAACGGACAAGCCTCTGTCACCCAAAAGCCCGTCGCTGACACAGCTACACCGGCGTGATGCTGATGACGAGTCCCACCCCGACTCATCATGGTCAAAATGTAAAGTGCCCTCGCATTGGTTACGTACTCAATGGCATTGAGCACCTAACAAATGTTCTAAGGCATGCGCGGTAATGAATATCGAAACACACATGCGCGATGACATGCGCTGTCTTTTAAACAGAGTCTGCTTTTACTTGTTCCCTTAGATTCTCCTGGTGAAATTCCCGCGGTGGCGTTGTCCGTTTTGACGAGTTGATTTCTTCTGCTCGTCGCAGTCAGCAGGACAATGCCAGAAACACACAGCCAACGTCAGCGAGAGATGTGCGTGTGTTTATGAGAGCCGACCGCACTCCGAAAGCCACACTCAAGACTCACTCAGAGAACAACATACGGGTAAAGTGCACGCGATGCCAGGCTGCCCAATAACGGAAAGAGAGCAGATTTGGTGTCCAGCACACGTTTTGTTCGATGCGTTTGTAAAATGTACAAATTGTTTATGGTAAAATGTTAAAAATGTAAAAAAATAAAGAAACCAAAACAATCTTAGCTCACTTTTTGTACGTGTTTCATCTATGATTCGTACATTGGATATTGTGATTTTCTCGGGACCGTCGTAGAAGTGATCATTTTGAAGTGTTTTGAACATTTCTTATATTTTTTTCAATTTAACAAGAAATCAGTCGCACTAAGAGGAAAACTAAAGTGTTGCCCATAAATGTTTACCCGTTTACTACCTCGTTCGTTCATTGTCTGCATTCGTTGTGAAAATTAATGAACGCCGATCTGTGTCTTTGCAGAGAAGAGTATCCTTCAATCGTAATCCGCTCATACGAGGTGTCAAAGCGGTGGCCCTTTGCATCAATCGGTACCCAGGAAGCAGCTCTCGCGTTTCCCAAATCCATCTTCCCTTTTCAGAGTCAAAGGCTTATGGTGCCGGTGCACGTTTCCAGCGCCGTTTGGGAAGATTGCGGGGTACGCCCCAGAATTGAGCAAATTCAATGATCTCGACGCATGTTTTTGCTCCAGTGGAGTAAACCGGAGAAAACTCGCTCACGAGAATGAGCAAGTTCCTTTTGGAAGAGCCCCGGCTGGCCTCGAACCAGCAACCTTCTCACTAAAGAGGAACAGCGATACCCGGCGTGCCACTCGCAACAAATCATCTGCAATGTATTCACGCGAGAAAAATGAGATGGAGAAAAAAAAAGAAACGGACAAGCCTCTGTCACCCGAAAGCCCGTCGCTGGCACAGCTACACCGGCGTGATGCTGATGACGAGTCCCACCCCGACTCATCCGTGTCACAATGTAAAGTACCCTCGCGTCAAGCACATTTCTCGAGTGTTCTTTGAAAAGACATAACAATTATACTAACACGAAGTATTGATTTTGCTCTGATGAACCCGGCTCGTTTGATCACTCGCTTTGGAATTGCAGAAATACAGCAGTTTGTGAAATTCGATTTTAAGTTATTGTATGGTATGATATTCATATTATTACTATTATTTAGGAGCTGGAAGGGCGTTTAAAAAACAATGAATGAGTGAATTATTATTATAGTGGTGGTGGTTGTTGTTGTTGTTCTAATGTTGTTTATCTCTTTATTTTAAATACGTTTTTATTTTATTTAACGCTGTCAAATATGAAGCCGTGTGGAAGGAAGGAGAAAAAAAAAGAGAAGGAAAGAAAGAAAAAAAAAAGGCAGGGTCCCTTCCTCCTCCCTCACCGCAATCCACCTAGACTTCAAACACATCGGTGAGCAGTTTCCCGCTCCCAAGCTGCTGAGACTTCGTGAGTCTTATATATGTGGTCCAATACGCAGAGCGTTTCGGTTGACGGTGACCAGAATTTTCACGGTCTTCCCCAACACTCTGTTCGCGAGCAGCGTGCAGTTCTCGGTCGACGGCAGCTCTCGGGTCATTTGTTAACTTGTCTCGACGGAGTGGATGCAAGGTTTGTCTCAAACAGCGACCTATGCAAATGAGTTCAATCCTATAGGTCGCGTCGTCACGCTCGCCACGCCAGACTGTTGAACGTTTGTTTAGATTTGACGTGTCCATGTTTGACTCGCCTAACCTCTTAAGCCCTGAGGCCTATTTTCCGAAAATCCTATACTTTTACTTTTAAGGCATTTCTCAGCTTTTACAAGGTCTAAACTGCAAATCTTGGTATCAAAATGAAGATAGGTTCTGGGGGAGAGGTGTGGATGAGTTAATTTGACAGTCAAGAACACTGGGTAAGAGTAATTGATGTTGGAATGGCCAAAAATGAACTCCGCCTAAAAAAAAAAACACATGTTTCCTCCAATATCTCCTTATTTTACTTATAACGAAGCAAATAAACACAATCAATTGTAACAACTACATGTCAAGGACATCTGTG
>SRMA01026314.1:11807-68042 GCA_007224835.1 Danionella cerebrum
GCAGGAGAGAAGAAGGTCACTGTCTCTTTTCTGCACAGCCTTGTCCACCAATAACCGTACCTTCTTGATCTGAGTCACAGAGAGGGGTGACAATGTTTCTCTGGTCAAGCCTTCCACATTCTGAGCCTCTTCTGGAAGGTTCTCTTCATCTCCAACTGATTAGTTTTTCTTCTTCTTTCTCCAATGGCTTTGCTGCAAATTTTTTTGGCCTTGGTAAGATTATCGGCTGTGAAGCGACATCTCCCTTCTGTATTAGCTTGTAACAGTTTATTCACCAAAGACACATCTTTGAACCGTTTCCTCTGCGTTTCTCGGATGATTTCAGGGACACTGCCTTTATCTGTACGAAATAAGCCTGATTCGAGGTTTGTGTATTGCGGATAAATGAGAATGATTGAGGAATGGATTGGTGGCTCTAGAGAGCTCTGGTGGCGATAGATATTTTGTGTTTCAAAGGAACATTACAAAAGTAGTGATGCATAATTTGCATGGTAATTCTTATTTAAATGAGATAAGCTGTGTAATCTGATATGTGATCTATTTCAGTTTTGTTTTTGCACATTTTAGATATGCCATTTAGTGGTGAAAAGAAGGGATAACCCTTTGAAAATGCATAAGGGCTCTTTTTTTTTTCTTTTTTTTTTTCAAAAATTCCTGCACAAAAAAAGCCCAATGGAACAAAAAGTGCTAGGAACAGTCTATAAGGTTTAGGAGAGAATGTGACAATTTTCACATTGTTTTGACTTTTTTGGGGTTTTATGAATTTTTATTTTGTTTCAACACGTTAGAGCTTTGTTATAAAACATAAAAAAAACTGTTTGTTGTCATTTTTTGCAGTCAATTTCAAGGTTGTTGGGAATTATTGTGTAATGTAGTGAAAATATATTTGTTAAAAAGCTGGGTTTCTAAAAAAATAATATCAAGCATTGCCACAAAAAACTATTTTAAAGAAAATATATTAGTGCACATTTTAAAGTAGTAAAAAATGTCCAAAAAGGCTCTGGATTTCTAAGGGTTAACTTAATGTGTACTGGGCAGGTAGAATTAGAAAAAAGCTGAAGGAGAGTTTAATTATGCATAAGACTATCATAACTCATATACAACACATTACAAGAGACTGGAAATTCATCTAGTTTAGATTTTCTAATTAATTTCTGTTTTTTAATATCTGGTTTTCACTGTGGCAGACTGGTCCCAACAAGAGCTTTCACCATACATGACACTAGAATATCTATAAGTTTTATAAGACACAGGATTTGATTTATAGCACCAAGGAAAATTTTGGCATGTTAATTAAAACTGTACCACACAAAAGCACTCACCGAATAATTCAAGCAAAACTAAGACTAAATGCCAAATAGTTTATTAAACAAACAAATACAATGATATTTGCTGATCTGGAAAGGAACACTGTGCTGTAGATGCTCACAGGAGGAATTTGAGGAACCAGATGCTGACAGTTTAGTGCATATGGCAGTACCATTCAAAGAGCTATGACAACCATGATGCTTATAGCTCTGGAAATGGCGCTGTTATCTGCACCACACAAGGTCTTCTTAACTTTCTTCCTGCTGTGTCTTGCAAAAGCAATAAAATGTGACAAAATAAAATATTGGTTTGAACTGATTATACAAAGCAATGCAGCAATATTCCGCTGGAGCTCAGCAGAAATATAAGGACTGGAGCACTTTCAGAATATACACTTTTAAGCTGCTGTTTACACAGACACGCACTGGGGCAAGTGACATCATTTGTCAAGTGGAATTAAATTCTTGTCAGTAACCACACTGACCAAGCTTGCAATAAATTAAATTGAACATTATTCAATAATTTTACCCCTCTGACCATTGCTTACACATAGTTTATAAAGCAAATAACTGAGAGTGATGATATTGACGCTCACTTACATCGCATGTCCAAAAAGTGAATTAAATAAGTACGAGCCTCCTATTGGATGAGTACGGCATGGGCAATTATCTTTCAACTGGAAACAAGTTATTTAACCCTAACTGGAGCAATAACTTGCTTCTTATTACTTAAACAACCATGTCGAAAGACACATCCAAATCAAGCAGAGAAAACATCTCAGAAGCAGAAACTACTTTATTTTTGGTTAAGAATGATCAAGCACATTATTTAAAACAGGGAAAAAGCCTGAAGGACTGTGATCGGCAATCAATTAAATGTTTGGTGAAATCGAATCGAAGAAAAACAACTGTAGAAATCAGGGCTATTTTACTCAGCAAATTCAACCCTTTTACTCCTGTAAGTATAGTGTAATTACACAGCAATTTATAATAATATATTCCAGAGAAGACAAGAGAGTGCTTGATGTCCAAATATTTACTAAAAATTAATGAATAACACATTACAGATATATCTGAAACTGCTTTACACAATGCAAGTTTCAAACTGCCCCTTCTTAGCAAATTTGCAGTTAAAACAGTTATTATTGCAGTTATTTCCTGGTGACCTGGTCTCTTTATAACTTTTACATGGAGCTTTCCATTCAACCCAAACCCAGTGTCAAATTGCATATAGCACGTGCCTCTTTCACCAGGTGAAATGGAGGATTTTCTGAAACGACTGAAGCAATATGGCATATATTTGAAAGTACTCAATAAATACTTAAATATTTATAAAAATGCTAGACAAAATGGAAATGAACATAACTAAAGTAACCATTCGGTTATAACAGTTCCGCTGGGATTTTAGTCTTTTTTTAATCATTATGTCAGAAAAGGTTGTCTTTATAAACAACTATAAATGTACAGCAACAACTTTTGAGATTACAAAAAAGAACCTCAAAAACAGTTTTTTTCAAACATCCAGGTGTTTTTTTCAGCTGAGGAATTTGTGGAAGACAGAGCAAAACCTTGCCACAGGAAGTTTCCCTTCAGAAGAATCTCTTTAAATAGAAAGACATTACATAAGATTAGATAAGAATTGTCAAAAAACCTTGTGTTTCTATACAAAAATTAGCAAAAGATAAAATAAAAATAATAAATGTGGCAATTTTTACTGAATTAAAGAGAATGATCAGTAATAAGGCAACGTTATATAATGTCAATTATAAAAAAATACATTAACACCATATTTTGAAAAACAGTATTGTTATAATGCTTGGAATATCCCTGTGTATAAAAACTATTGCTTACTGGGGTTGAGTTGGTGACAAACTTCCTGCTGCTGTCCATCCTTTTCCACAAAACTCTCAGAGGCTCTCCTCACTGATGAAGATCATCTTGTTATATCTTCCTCCACTATTTACAAGTGGGTTTTCCACCGAAGTCTATCATAAAGTGGGCCAAAAATGGTGGAAGGGGTGGAAAATATGAAAAAAGATGCACTTTGGCTCGAATCCGAAAGAATCACAGTAAAAAAAAACAGTACAATCCAACACTATTAAACATATTATTACTAAGGACAATGCTTATATTATTATTTGCAATATAAGTATAATATTTGCAACGAAATCTCTGCTAAAACACAGCTAATTATTGCTAAATCAATCACAATTAAGACTCATCTGTCACCGCTCTCCTGCGCTCAACAAACTTCCTGCCCCTGGCAGACACCAATGTTTTCATTAGCATAATGAATGTAATATCGGTCAAAATTTCTCAGCTTTCAGAATCTATAGAGGTTTTTCTCTATGGTGTGAAGTGCACATGACATTATTCTTTCATCCGCGACAGGTCCAGTTTAAAAGGGTTAATAGTGAAATTGAGAACACAATGACATCTGCGCTTCTGATTTCTCTCCAACTAACACCGAGCGAGCACACCTTAGACATGTCACCAGTAAACCACAGGGCCTGTCATGTTTCCCTGTGTTCTTTCTGTTGGTGGGCGCTCATTAATTGTTTCCTGTGGTGAGCTGAACCTTCAGCTCAATTACTCCCGAGCCAAAACTGATTGTGGTCACATGCAGCTGATTACCTGGAGTGGATTTAAGCAGAGCAACTCCGTTCAGCCAGAGCTAGTTTTTCTCTCTACTATCATAGACAACACCCTGGCCTCTGTAGACTCTTTTTTGGTGCATGTTCAGAATTTTTGATTACACTCTGGTTTGTCTTCAGATCCTACTCCTGCCTGCCTGCCTTCCTTACCATCATTTGGATGTGTCTTGCACCACCTGCATCAACTCTTTGGATTAATTTTTTCTTTGGACTACTACTTTTTTAATTTCTATGCAGCTTTTGGGTTCAATCAGAGTCAGACCTTGACAGAGCCATAATTTCTACTGAGGGAAATTAAGTGTACAATTCACCCATCACACTCTATGTTGCTCAGTCTTTCTGTTTCCTAGTTCTCCATCTTCTCACGATTGTCTCATTGCGTTTACATGTCCATTCCATTTTTTTACTCGATTTCCCTGAGCATTAAGTTCCCTGCTTTATTATGTTCCTTGCTTGTTATTGTCGCTGTGAGTAATCCTTGCTCCGTGTGTAGACAATTATGCTAGTGTACTGAACAGTTACAGCACCATCCTACCTTCACAACTCATGTCGTCCTACTTTCTTTTACAGTTCCTAGCTCATGGAATTCTCTTCCAGTTCCAACAAGAGGAGCATTGCAGAAATCCTGGTCCTGATATGACCAGTGCTTGAACTAGAAGTTGGGTTGAATGCGAGCTTTTTTAGCAATGTGAGCTCTGAATGTTGTTTGCCCATCGAAGATCACTCCAATGTTTCAGGGGAACACTGTCAGGATGGAAAGACAGGTAGAGTTGTATGCATAGTAATAGAAAAAGAATGTGGTGGTGAAGGTAGAGAAGAGGAGAACCTTGGTGGAACACAGAACTAAACCGTGTGGAACTCCTGTGTGCAGCTGCTGTGGCTTGGACACCTCACTCCACCAGCTGACTCTCAACTCAAGCCAGTCCAAGGCAGTGCCTGTAATGCCCTTTGTTGTGAGTTTGGACAGAAAGATCTGATGGTCCACAGTTAGACCAAAACAATATCATTTTCATCATGGCCTCTACCAAATAATCCCAAAAATTACCTAACCCATTCTATCCTACAGAACATAGTCAAACTAATCACTGTCATTCCCTCCATGGTCCATTCCCTTGAGGTAGGTTGTTGACAACCTGCAGCCAAACCTGTGGAATAATCTGGCTTGATCGTGGGTGTTTCCCCTCTGCCCCCCATGTCCCTACCAAATGAGGTAGTTGAGACTTTTTAACCAGTCAATGGTAGCGTCTTTTGTGTGTAATGCTGTAAGGAGGAGTTGGTTGTAAAAATGTTTGTTTATGCTGACCTTCTATAGTAAAATAGTCCCTCAAATTGCTAGAGGCTATGACTCCTGTGAGCTGAGAGCAATATTCTCTAGGTAGGAACAGATGGAAGCTGCTCTTCATAGGGCTCTCTTAAGACATTTCTATTGTCTTTAGGGGAACACAGAGGCCGTCCTCAAGCCATTCAAGTCAGTTGAGTTTGCTCCTGACCATTCCGGCTTTAGTCAGTATAAGGATCTTGTAGCCTTATCTGTGGGTAGAACCTGCCTGAAAATCAGTCTAGGTTTCCTTACGACCAGGTGCTAAGACTGCAAGCTCTTCCTTGGGAGGAGGCAGATCCAACCTGAGGTATGTTGTTCGGCTAGAGCCTCCTAAATTCACTAATAAAGCAGCTCCTTTTCTGTTTTGGAGACCAACACTGAGAAAGGCTGTATCCAAGCAGGACTAAGCCAGTTAGGAGTGAAGGCCCTAAGTCTTGCCTACACAATGTGTAACTCAATGCACTCTTCATAATTGCACACCTTACTTGTGGCATAGCTGTCTGATGGATGTTGTTGAGTTGGACTCTGGAGGAAGATATGTTAAATGTGTGTGTTGGACGACCATGGGTTAAAAGTTATATCTGATGGTCTGTTTCTTCTGCAGTGCTGAGATGTGGTAGCAACAGAAAATGAGATAAAGGGGTGTTGGCTTGCCACATCATTTCTTCAGGATACTTTCCACATTTGTTATACACAATTCTCAATTAACCATGTGTTGAAGTTACTTGCGTGAACCATTGTTCCCTGAAGACGGGAATACAGATGTACGTATGTACCTTTGCCACAACCTAGTGGTCATGTGATGTATGACTCAGTAGACTACTGTGGGTAGTGTGGGTACAGCTTCACTGAAGAGTGTGGTTGGCAGCTGGGCTTTATACCAAGTGGGGGAGGTGTGGCATGCTAATTTCACACAACACAACCAAGTGCCTTATTTTGGCTGATTATTACTGTCTGGAGAAGATTGGCCACCTTTTTATGCATTCCCAAGTAATGTGACATACATCCCCATTCCCTCATTTGATGGGTTAAGCAAGTGACTAAGATTTTTTTTTTTTTTGTGACACAATTACCATTAGGTGTCAGAAAACACAAAGTTTTAACATAAGAGCTCTCACTGACCATAGAGAAACTTTAAAAGCAGAGAGGACATTCGAGAGGATGTGAGAGTGTGCTCTTCTAGAGATTAAACCAGTACTTAAATTGTGCTGGAGCAAAGTTGGGACTGGGACCTATTTGATTGGATCTGGGAAATTCCATGTCAATTCAAATCTGTAAAATTGTCACAACGTGTGACTTTTATTTGCATTTGCCCCGTTTTTCATATGTTCTTGTGTGTTTTTTTTCAGCACTGTTCATGTGACACTCTGTTACGTGATCCCTAGCTTTCTCTGTGTCTACACTGTTTTGCCTACCCGTCTGGTTTCCTATTTAGTAAATAGCCTTCCCCAGTGTTTTGTGTTTGCTTTGTATAAACTCTTTTGCTAGCCTTTCACCCAGTACATTGTCGATCTAGATTATTGCTGCCACGCACTTTATGCCAGCGCATATTTGCGACTTTTACTTGAGCATTTAGTTTAGTTTATCCTCCCTCCCCTGGATTTTTTCAGGTTTTCCCAATGAGGGTCTTTTGAGTTGGTTCCTACGATTATCTTTTGTTTTTGTGTTATTTAGGAGCAATTAACAAATGTTTCAGTTAACATTTTTTCATCCGTTTTTTCCAAAGTAAAAAACACATTTCCAATTTTTAACATTAGAGATTATTAAAAAACATACATAGATTTTGATCATTTAGAGGGGAATTAACCTAAACCTCGCAAGCAAAAACCTTTCTTAAAAACTTGGATGATTTCTTCCAGGATCATCATTCTTTGTGAAAAAAATTGCCCCAAAAGAACCTGCCAATCACAAAGCATGAATCTGTATCCACGACTACTACGTCAAGAACCTGGATTGAAATTACTGAGTTGAAATTATTTATTCTATTTATTCAAATAGATTTAAATTTAGCATAGGATCAAGCCTTTTATTAGTCACATACGGTGAAATTGAACCTCTCTGGACACAAACATAGATAGTGAGACCTCTACAGTCAACAGCCAACATTTTCCTGCTGCCATGATAGGCGCTGTACTCATAGCCCGTTCAGATAACAGCGGTTGGGAGAAGCTTGGGGAGGTGTAGTGTCCTTTCTGCCTCCGCAGAGAGCAAGAAAGTAAAGGGATCTAAATTTAAAAATTCACCTTTTAGGTTTTATGAACCCAAACATGTTAATTTATTTGTGTGTTAGAAGAAATTCAGTCTCCGGGGAAAGTGTCCTCAGCAAACCTTCAGCTTCTCCCGCAAACTCTTATCCCCTGTATCAAATCACACAGTAAACTTGTGACCAAATTCATGTTCAGTGCTGCCATTAGAAGCTCTTAGCTCTTTGTATATCTTTGTCTTCAGTGGCCTGAGCTTCCAGAGCATTAATATTCTAAAATAGCATTCCAAATTACATTGACGACATAGACTGTTTTATTGCCCCTGGAAACATTAGGTTTGATAATTAGAAGAATATTTATAGAGTGGGATCACTTAAGGTCCTGAACAATTCCCTTTTGAAGTTTTTTTTACTTAAATCAAAATCAGTTCTAGTGCCACAGGAAGGAATTATAAATTATGCTTAAGACAAAGCATCTGCCCTCAACTGTCTTTTCAATGTAACTCACCAAATGACATTTACATAATGATGTTTTGGCCTGATATGGACTAACCCATCACCCCCAGGTCCCTTTCCTTCTAAATCATCATTTCTATCATATATATGCATTAACATTTTATTATTGCAAGTAGGAGTGCCCTCAGGTCCAGATCATCGCTGTCCTTACACGGATGCTTCTGTTAAACCAGCCACATACACTCGCGACAGTTAGTTGGCTTGTGAAATCAAACTTGTAAATGGATCTATTAGTGGTGTGAAGCATCAATGGTGCAAAAATCTTTTATAATTGTGGAATACCAATTGAAATCCTGACATACGATGTGATAATCCAGAATTTGTGGCCTCAGTCAGCAGGCCACGAGTGTCAGGAACTGATGGTGAAAGAACTCAAACGCATGTTTTGATTATAAATAAAGAATAGCAACCTAAAATAACAACAAACATAAAATACCCCACATGGCAACACCTCCAATAAACTAAAACTGGTTCCAAGGAAACAGGAGATAAAGCTAACTAAAAATAAAGAAAACAGAAAAATCGCTCAACTCATCGCATGAGGAGGGGGTAGATAAGCTCACAGATGAGTGGACCAGAATACATATGAACGGAGTAACAGTAAGAGGGAGAATTAAGGGAAAACAAGAACACATGTGAGGAGGAAATTAGGCAAAACAAAGGAACAGGCGCGAGGGAGGAAGACGGAGAAGCAAAGGCGCGTGTGAAAATGCATGCACAGGGAGGGCTTGAACCAGCCGGAAGCTGGAGGGAGAGAACTGAGACAGGAGAGGGCGCTAGAGAGGAGGGAGAAAGAGACATGGGACATGACAATCGCTGTGTCCCAATCCAGGTTCTAAAAGCCTCCGGAGGGTCCTTCCTACCCGGCCTTTAAGGCTATGGCTTGGGAGGATTCTCCAAAGGCTGCAAAACCTCTTGGTAAACGGGACAGTCTTGCCTCTTATTCTTCTTCTGTTGTTTTTTGGCAGTTTGCTTATGGTGCATTAGCGCCACCAGCTGGATCAGTAGTTTGGATCCCAAAATGAATGAATGAAATGTTCTCGTAGTATTAATATTTTTCTATAAGTGATTCTTTTATATTTATGTTTTGTGTATAATACATTTGTGAGATCACTGTAAGTTCTTTCGTTGCTTCATTTATTTTCTAGGGTTTATTTTTAATTGTTCCATTTCTTTCTTTTTGTCTTTTTTTATTTTGAATACATTGTACTAAAACATGCTCTGTGTTTTCGTTTTGATTACATTGGTCGCATTTCCCACATTTATTTTCTATTTTATGTTGTGTATAATTTAAACCAGTATTTTTGTCTAGCTTCATTCTGTTTTCATAAGTTTTATAAACTCTTCGTCTGCTTCTTAAAACATAATGACTTGCACCAATACTTAGTTAACATTTATTTTGCTGCGTGTGGCAATGTTTACCATAAATGTAAAAAAAATCACTACCAGCGTTTAAAGCTTGAATATACTGTTATTTTTATTTAAAAACGCGTTACTTACATGTAAATAAAAAATTAAAGTGTGTTTTGTGTTGATTCTAATGAAAAAAAAAACACTGAAAGCATTGTGGGATATCTGAGGCCACAAAGGATGGTCGCGATGCATCCTCAGAATTCAGGGGAAAGTAGAACGCATTTCAAGGGTGCATTTTAAGGACCTTTCGAGTTTTGCCGAAATGAGACGTCCTTGACGCACCGTTACGACGTAAGTGGCCTTAAAATGGGCACTCGGGAGGATGCACACTTCTGGATTGGGACAGAGCCAACGAGAGACACCTCATACTTCTTCCCTATCATCAGGGAGTTGATCGAAGTCTGAGACACTCAAACTTCATGATACCTTTTAAAGCAATCCTGCTTTCTTTTCTAATATTCTAATATTAGTTCTCCCTGCTGCTGAACTTTATTAATACATGACATGAATACAATGTTTTCAAATATTACTTCAAATTGTTGGCTCCCTAGATGGTTGGAGCACTTAGCATTTGCCTATAATGCCTAATGGACAGTGCTGACCCTGGCTCTAATTGGTCAATAGTTTTGACTATTCAGTTACTTCTAAAGAAAATAATTTGATAAAAAGAAATTAAATATTTTGGTTTCCGTGAGATCAAACACTTGTGGGTTTCTCAGTTTATGACCTGAAACTAATTTTGATTTTAAACTAACGTATCTCGCGTTACTACTGTGGTTATAAAAAAATAATTTACAGTAAAAATCATCCAATCAGTACTAAACAGAATTGTACGCAACACAATGACTGCACCCTAAAAATGGTCTCTATAGCACCCTTTCAATGTAACCAAAATCATTGTTTTAGCTGTTTTGACCCCCTGAACATGTTAGAAAGCCCACCAAATTTTGCCAAATGATCATGCTCAATAAGTACAGTAATAACACTGTCACTGCAACTCCACCTGGGACAATGGCTCTGCAGTGCCCCCTTCAATTAAAAAGCTAATCTTGCATTTTACCAAACTCCTCCTAAGAAAATTACCAGATCAAGTTGAAAAGGGGTTTGGTGACTCTTTAAGGACCAAAAGTTACCAAACACAGAAGTTTGTCACATGGTCTTGCTGTGGCGTTATAACAAGTTTGACCCTCCTCAAACGTATAGGGAGAAATGTATTTGTTGCTCTACCACTTCATCCAAATAGCATGAACAAATTATGGAATGATGCTTTCCTGTGGCTCAGTTGGTAGAGCATTGCGCTATCCCAAGGAGAGCGAGAACTGACAAAAAAAATTTGTTCTTTCAAATGTAAGTCGCTTTGGATAAAAGCTTCTGCCAAATGCAAAGCTGTAAATGTAAATGATGAGCTTACCCCTCTGACCAAATAAATACTCTAAACACTCATAGCGCCACCTGCTGTCTGTATGAATTGCAAAGGAAGTCAATGTATTTGTGGCTTTACCTCTCACATAATTCATCCACAGTGCAAGAAAAAGAATGTAGCATGATGAGCCTGTGGTTCTGAAGAGATTGATATGCTTTTGAGAAGAGGCACTCACAGAGCCTCCTGCTGGATTTATGAATAGTTTTATGGCCTGTAAAAAAAAAAAAGCTTTTAGTGATACAAGTGAAAAAAACTTTGAAAGGCCAGGGGGGCATGGCTTTGGATCCACATCGTGCGAGGGCCTGCCCATCGCTGCTTGCGGCTTTAATTGTTATTGTACTTTTAATTATTATTACAGATTCACTTTAAAGTACATTAGGAACTCAAAACTATTGTAGCTATAAATATTTATATATTTTTTTAAATACCACACATTTTACGGCAAGGATAGTTAAAGGATGCTGTAACTAACGGAATATTTGCAACTCAATTATTTTACTCAACTTTTCATACTCAATACATTAAAACCTGAAATGGACTAAAGAAAATGAACAGAAGTAATGTTAGAACATTTCTGAATGATTCCAACAAAGATTAAAACTAAATGTTACAACAAATGTATAGTAGTTTTACGGCAGTTGTTGTAGGTTTTTTATTCCTCAACCGTTGCAATGGAAAACAGTATATCCATAGCCATTTTTTGAGGTTGTATTAGTCATCCATTCAAATTCTTTAGAGTGTACATAGAGGTGATGTTTACCTTTGGAATTAATCATATATGAGATCTCAAAATGGACCTTTTCTTTCGGTTCTTTGAATTGAGAATAAAAAGCTTTGTAATTGGGTTAGGGATTATGGGTCACTTCTGTAAATAAGCTGAGCACCATTCACAGCAGCAGTAAACACATAATGAAAGTGTCAGTATTTTCCAGACTCACTGAAGCATTAAAAGCCACATGCTAAATACATTTACAGTGGCAACAAATAAATAACAACTGATGTTTTAAAAGCAGATAACAGATATTACATGGAAAGAAACCGAGATGAAGTCAAATGCAAGAAGTGAAAGAGGTGATGGAGATGAAGGTGTTTATGGAGGTGATTCGGACTCACTTGAGAGCTCTAGAGCACTAGACAGGAACGGGCCTAGTGTTGCAGAACCAGAGGAGCAGTTTGGAGGCAGAGGAGCAGCCACTGGAGCAGAGGAGGGCACAGATGGACAGAGAGGAAAAACAGGAGGAACAGCAGGAGGAGACAACAGGAGAAAAGAGGTTATTTCTCGAGGCACACATTTAAAAAAAACAGTTAACACTACAAGATAGACAGACATTTAAACATGTAACAAGACGGTTTCATTGCAAGTAGAGCAGGTTGTACTACAAACAGTCAAAGATTAAAAAATCTGCCTTTGTAAGAACAATTATTGATACCTTTACTTTTTCTTCTGTAAATGATATTTTTTATGTAAATGTCTACGTACATATACTTTAATCCTTTAAATAGCAGTTATTTTAACTTTTGAGCCATTTTCCAGTATGATTTCAGTATAGTGGTTACAAGTACTTCACACTGATAAGCAGTGGTGGGGAGTAACAAAGTAAATGTAATTTGTTACTGTACTTAAGTCATATTTTACCGTCTGTACTTTATTCAAAGATTTTAATTTGGAGAGACTTTTTACTTTAACTTCACTAGATTTTAAAGTCAAATATCGTACTTTTTAATGAAGTTCATTTTGTGTAATCAGTCGTTCCTTTTTATTCATGAGTGGAAAAAAAACCTAATTGGTCAAGCAAGCATTGGTCAATCAGTGGATTGGTGGATCGAAAGTGCACTCTGTTTTGAATTGTGTTGGTTGCCGTTTGGTGGTGTATATACTTGCCGCAAATGCAATTTGGTGTCAGTTCAACAGCAGTGTTTTTTGAGACACTGTGCCATAATAAATGATAGAAGGAACTCCCGAAGCTAGTTCCAGTTACAGTAATCTGATATGACCAGGTTATATTTATGCACAGGAGACATTTAGGTAGAATAAAGTAAAAGAAAACTTGTTAAGCTGTGTTTAATAGTTTAGACTAAGTTTAAAAAGGTTTTTTATTAAACCTGCAACTATTTTAAAAATAAACCTTAATTTAAAAAATGCCTGCTCTAAAATTATGTTATTTCATTTGGTTCTAAAGGAATGTAGATTCAAGGTTTTGAGCTCATGATCATTTAAATAAACATCAAAAGTCTTTTCATATATTGTTTAAGCAAGAGTCTTGACAAAAAGGATAATGGTATATTATAGTCATAAAAAAACACAGTACTTTGGATACTTAAGTCATTTTAAGGCAAACACTTTTGTACTTTTTACTCAAGGGAAATTCTGAAGGGAGCACTTTTACTTTTATTTAAATATGGCTCTTTTGTTTTTCTTTTGTTGTTTGTGTATTGATCAATAATATTGCTGGTCTTGGTTTACTTGTCTCAATTCATATTATGTATAATAACACAAATCTCCTGTTTGTTTCTTGCTTGAGTGCTGAGTGGGCGAGAGGCGGGGGTACACCCTGAACAGGTCGCCAGTCCATCAAAGGGCAACATACAGATTCACTCACAAAATGTTGATTATTCAATTAACCTAACCGCTTAATTTTTGGGATTGTGGGGGGAACCCGAGTACCCAGAGGAAACCCACTCAAGTAAACTCCTTCCAGGAAGGTCAACAGTGAGCCTCAAACTAACAATCTTCTACCTGGAAGGCCACAGTGCTACCCACTGCGCCACCACCCCTACCAACAGCTTTTTTTTAAAACTGCCCTTAAGAGTCTAGAAAAGAACTTCAAAGAAATTGTATAATGAATACCTCACTTCCTTCTGGTTCTTTTCCAAAAACCCTAATAACTGCAGTGGTAAAGACACTCCTGAAAATACAATCTTAGACAATACTGTACTGAGCAACTACAGGCACCTTTCAATACATACAACCAAAACAGAGATTGGCAACCAAACAGGGTTGGGTCTGCCTCCTCCTGGCACTTGGCTTTCAGACTCACCACCTGGTTCCAAGGAGACAGCGAGAACCTATCCAGGCATTTACCTTGTATCTTTGATTTGCATCTTCACTAAATTGTACTATGTGTCTTTATAATGCGTCTTAGAATTATTGTACCATTGAAGATGGATTAGAGATGTCTAAAAGTTTCATGAACTTGTAAACCAACTCTCAAGATAGTGAACTTGCCCACTGTTGTCCATTTCAAATCACCAACACTTCCAGAAGTACAAATTTGAATCCTTTACCACAGAAGTGTGTAGAGAAAATACTGGAAATAATGTTAATAATGTTGTTACAGCATCACAAATGGGTGAGAAATAGACATATGTTATGTTATAACATAATAAGCAAATAATAATTTGCTTTCTTGTTACAAAAGGAAGATTGTTAGGATGCTCTTCACAATACAGTGAATTGTTTGTTTGCAGACAAAGTCAATGTTATTGCAATAAAGGTAAGAACTGCATCTTTTTCAAAGCACACAAAGCAATTGATGGTTGTAATATCCCTCATAAAGAAAAGAGGAACCTTAGTCCAACTTTTGACCCATTTATTACTAAGTAAACACCTATCAATGACTGAGAAGCCTTATGTACTCTGCAAACATGGCCCATTTCCTGGTTTTGAGTAGTGACACTTATAAAATACAGTACAATCTATGGATCCTTGTATGCTTCATTAGAGACGTATAAACCAATGACTCAAACACAGATGCTTACGACAGACAGACGGATGACTCACTGTGCTGGCTCTCTTAAAGGTTATAGATCAACATCCGCTCTTCAAGCTCCTGATAAAAATGTCATTTGTAAATGTCTGTGTTAAAACAGAGTCAGAGACCTCTGTAATGAAAGTCTTTTAAAATTCTGCCTTCAATAAATAAAAGTGCAAATTAAAAAAATAAAATGTAATAACATAAGATATCAATAACTTAATAAAAGTTTTCAGCGATGTCTTGACAGAAACCCACATTAAAAAGCTCTGTGAGATAGTCAACCTGATATTTGAAGAAACTTAGACTCTGAAAAGTTATCATTTGGTAATGGCAAATTGAAGCAATGAGGATAAGTGACACTTATGTAATTCAAAGACATTAAATATTCTCAATTTTCTCAAATGAATTATGGAAAAAATGGCCAATGGCATTAAGTCAAATGTGATAAAACAAATAAATATGTTGGATTTACTATGATATATATATATATATATATATATATATATATATATATATATATACTGAACTATGCACTGATTTTATAACACAAATGAATAAAAACAAGAAAATGTTTTCTTTTACTAGTGAGATCCAGATGTGTTCTATAGGTACTGAAATACTGTTAACAAAAACAAAGAGCTATTCAGGGATGTCATGAACAGGACTGTGGAACAATGTCAGACAGTTAAATGCAAATTGAGGAAACACAAAACAACTTTCACTCCTTCTGTCTGTGGGTTTGAATTAATTTATCATGCGAATGCTTGGAAACCTTTACAAACATTGCATAACAGACTACATTATCTTTTGAGTCCAGAGAACACATGTAAGGGGGCATGATGTTTCTTCAACAATATACCATGGAGCCGAAGACTGTAGGTGAAGATCACCCTGCTGAGATACCATCCAAAGATTTGTACAATTCTCATTTCAGATAGAGGTGCGCAGAGACCTCTAGACTAATTACAATGACACTCAGGCTCCACCCCTGTCCGTCAGGGCAACCTTGATAACAAACCTCTGGAAGATAAACACAAAAAGGGTGGCTAGACCTAATGCCATTAGCTCCAAGCTCCTTAAGCCTTGTGTAGATGAGCTGTATGGAGGTATGGAGCATATTTCTGAGCTTCAGGTTGCACAGATCAGGAAGACCTCCTATGTGGTACCAGGGCTTAAAACACAGCACCCTAAGGACCCCGGCAACTAAATATCAGTGGCTTTGACTCCGTAGCATTTGAAGAAACTGAAACTGGTCCTAAGAAACTTTTGTTTAACCCTTTAATACAAAATGACATTCGCACTTCAAACTACCATAGCTCTGGTTCTGTTCGTACGGTCAAAAAAATCTCTGCAGATTCTGAAAGCTGAAAAACAAGGCCCTTCAAATGATTTTACATTTAATATGGTATGACAACATTATGTGTGTGCCAGGGGTGGGAAGTTTGTGGAGCATAGGAGAGCAGTGACAGATGAGTGAATGTTTTCCTGTGATTTAGCTGTGTTTTAGCAAAGATCTAATTGTAAATATCATATTTAAATTGTATATAATAGTATAAGCATTGTCTTAGTAGTAGTAATATGTTTATTAGTGTTAGATTGAACTGTTTTGTACACAGGTGTAAAAACACTTGTAAATAGCTCGTAAAGTGTGAGATCCCTGGGAGATTTGTGGAACACAAACAGCAGCAGCAGTAGCAGTGTCACCGTCTCAATCACAGTAAGTAATAGTTTTTCAATAAATAGTGTCATTTTTCTAATTGACATTATATAACATTGCTTTTTTACTGCTCATGCTGTTAATTTCAACAACATATTCCTTCATTCATTATTTATATCTTATTTTTTGCTAAGTTTTGTATAAAAACACAAGGGGATCTTTTGTGTTCTTTTAGACAAATCTAATCTGATCTTATGTAATATATTTACATTTAAAGAAATTCTTCTGGTGAAGGGGAAAACCTCCTGTGTCGAGGCTGGGCTTCATCTTCAGCTGGACAGGAACTACTCTACAATATTCCACAGTTGAAAAAATAAAACCTGATAATTAAAACAACCTATGTAATGGCCTATTCAAACAAAATTTTGAGTTGATGCACAATAGGTTGAGGTTAATTTCTGTTGCTGTACATTTATAGTTGTTTATAAGGAGAAACTTGATGAAAATTTTAATTTGTTTTTCTTTTTTTTTTTTTTTACTTTTCTTGTTAATACACACTGTTCTGAGCATTTTAACATAAAAATAACAAATATTTGCCAGATTTTTAAAGTTTTATTTCTTCTGAAGAAAAATGGCAAAAAAAAAATCATAGAAACACTATTTTCTGACACAATGATTGAAAACAAGACAAGAATACCAGGCAAACTGTTATAATTACAGTATCATTATAGGAGTAAAAGGGTGAACAGTGGGCTCTTCTATCAATCTTTAAGGTTGGAGCGGAGGATGCGGCCATTTTCCTGCTACATCAAGCTCTCTCTCACCTGGAAAAGCCTGGCAGCACGTTGAGAATTATTTTATTTGCTTTCTCAAGTGCATTCAACACTATCCAGTTGGTGAATAACTGGAAAAGACAGGAGTGAATCACCTGCTGTCAGAATGAATGTGGAACTACCTCAAAAACCAACCAGTTTGTAAGAGCCAGGAACTGTGTCTGACCTGATCCAACACTGACAGCTGTGTGCTGCCGAAGTTCTCCAACGGCACATTGATTGTTGTGAGGTACAAAATGAAAAGAACAGAGGACCAACACAGAAATTTGTGGACCGGTATAACTTTCATGGGAAAAACAACTTGCTATGTCTCTAAAGGGTTGATTATAAAAGGACTGTGTCTGTCTTTGTGATGATTTCAGATCTTCTGTCACATCTGGAAGAAGAGAAGAAGCTGGCATCAGTGCTACAAAGATAAAGTGTTAATGCCAGGTCTGGACATTTCTCAGGGAGCTGCAGCAGCAAAACATCCAGAGACTCGAAGAAGTTAGTTGGAATTACCAGAGTAGAAGAAATCCAAGACAGTAGAATGTTGAGCAGAGGTTTCTGAGAAACGCAGATACCAGAAGCATGGTACTGTCGGTGAAATGTAGATCCGACAAAGAATGAGGGATAAGTGACGGTGTTTGAAGTGAGCTGTTGATTGGAAGAGGAGTGTAACACGGATACAATTTTCCCACTGTGGGACAAACATAGGGTTCTACTAATAGCACGGTCACTACAGGCTTGTACAGAGGGCACTAGGCATGATGGGTGAATTGCTTCATCTGCCTTTCTTCTTACCCTGATGTGCCCATCACCATGGAACAGGGTAAATCTGGACTCATCAGATCACATGACTTTCTTCCATTCCTCCAGAGCCTAACTGACGGGATTTATTTGGAACAGATTTGGAAATTCCATACTGGTTTAATTTTGCCACATGGGTAAGGTTGTCAAGATGAAGATAGGGTTGAATAAAATGAAGTTTTACCACTTTAACTACATCTTAATTTTTATTAGCAAAGCAAATTAGGGCTGTAAAAGTGAATATTAAAGGCATTAAGGGACATCTTTTAACATGTGGTTACACTGCAGTTAAAATGAAAGAAAAATCCACTTTAGATTACACCCCTCACTTGTATGTAAGGTGTATCTACAAAGCAATTTATGAAGTAACGGCTGGCCATTCTGTCAAACTGCCCTAGGGCAGCTGAGGGCTAACCAGGTAGCTTATTATCATGGTGTTTAAAGGCGGAGTGAATGAATAATGTTCTTAAAATGGTAAAGTGTCCTTGACCATCTGAAAAAGCACTATATAAATTTAAAAGCATTATTATTTAGTTTTCCCCAGACCTGGAGTGGCTACAACATTCAGCTTGTTAGGTGATCACAGTTCTGAACTGTTTCCCATACACCTGTCTAACTAATATGTGTCTCAGTCCCGAGAAGATCATTGTCCTTCAAGCCAATGGTGCAGGTGACCATGTGCTATTGGCATTAAAACCCATAATTTCTGGTTTCCAAAAGAAATAGCTGTGTGTTTCTGTGAGAAACCTGTGCAATACCTGTGCAGGTTTCTGTCTCAAATGCTCACAACCAAGCTCATATATTCATTGCAGGCATTTGCAAAGCTATCGGTTGGACAACCAAATGTTTTGTGCAAGAGCTACAGCCTGCAAATGAACCCTTTATCTTCTGCAGTGCTGACTGTGGGCAAAAGCAAAGAAAGGAGGTAAAGGTATGCTTGTCTAACCATTCCTATGAATATTATGCACTCTTCCCCCTCCTGGAACCACACTCCTTGGCCCTGGGTGATTTTATTTAGTGGTGGGTATAGATTCATTGGTGTCAAAATGAGGATTCCCTGTGTTACTATGGTTACCAATAATGGTTACCGATTGATATTATAAGTGAACAAACCGATTTGGAGGAACCTCTACAGTTATATGAAATGAATCATCAACACAATCAGAATCCAGTGTTCACACAGACCATGACATAAACATATTTATACAAAAGGTAATCTCCACAGACAAGCCTCTGTTTCACCTCCTCTGCGTTCATTCTCGTGTCTCTCGTGGCAATATAAGCAAGTCCAAGCCCGACCTGACAATTATATAAATTAATTCCAAAAATTCATCTGGTCTAGATAGGCTCTCTTTATTGGGTTTAGGTTAAGAACTTTAGTTCTAGTACAGACCTATCTTTGAGAATAGATTAACGGCAATATTTTTTTTTAAAAGCCTGACAAGAGTCTCATGTTAATGCAGCATGTTATTCCCAATAATAGCCCACCACTAGTTTAAATCCAGACAAAGCAGTGCATGGGATTGCACTTGACAGTCTGGGTCTTCTTCTATGCATCACATGAAGAGTGTGGAGGTTGGGTGTGTTTTGAACAAAGTGCTTTTACAAGTCCTGTAAAATGCTAGAGAAGGATTGGCCTGCTTGACCACATTTCCCATTATCAATATAATCAACACAACATTTTTGTTTCAACATATGTTGGCTGTATAGAAACACAGATATATAACTGAAAATACGTACAATCGACAGCACCAATTTATGCTATTCATAAAAACGTATTAATGTTCCTAAAATGTTAATATGTTTTGGAAATCAAATCATAGATGAAGGAAAATCCATCATAAACATTTCACCACTGACCCATTTTAATTTTTGTTAGCAATCATTCCTCGAGAAGACTTGATATTTACACTATCCTGCTGGCTGTAACCTAGAAGACTGATAAACTCCAGAGGAGAGAGAGAAGCTTTAAACATGTTGAGCATTGGCTGAATGGCTAAATAATTAAGACGGAAGGCAGCAGGACTGTGTTTATATCCCTGTCATCTCTGTTAATCTGCCTGAATCCCTAAACACATTTGTCAGTCCCACAGCTCCTGTCTCCAATTGAATCCAGCAGAGACCCTGGAGATCACTCCTATGTTTATCAGAGAGATTAACATGTCGACAGACCCACCATTTGGAAACAGTTCCAAGGATTGATATCAGGGCCAGGTTTCAAAAGGCTTGGGAAGTACAAGAAGTGTAAAACAGTGACCATTTAGGCAACAAAAATGACCAGCACACGTTTACCAGACAGTTTTTCTGTCTTAGTGAACATTTATTTGACATATATACGAAGACCCTGTGTTGCATTCTAACATCCTATTTCACCCATGCACCAGGCCGGCAACTGCAAGATGTTTTGCTGGAAGGCCTGGCTATACTATACACAAGGACTGCTCGGTTTGTAGGCAATATGCTCAACATTCAGGGAAATCCCTGTTCGCACTAATTGGATCTCTCCATGATCCAACTGAAGTATCAAGGGTTCTTATAAGCTCAGCAATACCTTTATGCTCAGAGCTGCGTTTTATCTACCATGACATCCTCATGTCACTGTCTTCCTTCACTCTGCCCTCTAGTGATAATGTTTGTAGCATTGTTGTAAAATACCTTGTACCAATCTTTCTTGCAAAAATTGTGTTTATAGATCCTGTTTAAAGCATTTTCTGGTGCCCCCTAAGGGTCTGTGACAATCCCTCTGTTTTTGATCTATATCTTCCCACTGATATATTCAGGAAGCAAGAAGCTTGGTGTATCGCTCCACTATTATGTAGAT
The DNA here is from genome assembly GCA_007224835.1 of Danionella cerebrum. NCBI lineage: Eukaryota > Metazoa > Chordata > Actinopteri > Cypriniformes > Danionidae > Danionella > Danionella cerebrum. Next base: position 32,500 of record SRMA01026314.1, read on the forward strand.
CATACACTGATGTATCAAAGCCATCTGCATCTGTGATCCTTGACTTTGTGGTCTTTCTTCTAGGACACACAGGATACATAGTCTGCAGTTGGAGCACAATGCTGGTGTTTGGGTCATCTCATGTTCTCTAAGAGTGGTTTAGGACACAGCTGTATTCAAACTGGCTTATATTTTAAATGATTCATGACCTCATCCCAACTCGTTCATCACCACATCATCTTCATTACCCCTCTGTTTACCCCCCTCTCCAAAAACCCCAACGATAGAGCACTGCATACACTGCTCTTTTTCATGTTTAATAATTATTCAGGATAATTAATGGCAAGGGGAAACCAGCACTGATTATATTCAAAGAATCTAAATCTTGTTTATAAATACGCTGCATCCAGCTTGATTTATATTGATAAATAGCTCAAGAAATTCAACGTCCGCCTAGGCTCTAAGTCAGCTTGAAACAGAGTTATCCAAACAGTATACAGATTTTTCTTAAACTTATACTTGGCCCAATCTACAGAAATACTGAATAGCAGTTTTCCCCAGAAGCCTTCGTTGTATATCACAGCTTGGAAAATTTTCAAGTTATTCCATCTTCCTTATCTTCCCAGACTTCTCCCTTCTCCCCATAACCTCAATTATATCCTTCCTACACAGTGATAAAAGCCTTCAAGCTGGCTCCACACAGAGCTACCTCTGTAACATCTTAGTGGAATACATATATGTTAAGTGCAAACAGGGAAGCACAGGCAAACCCAAATGCAAGCTAAATTTAGAGTCTTTATACAAATGAAAAAAAAAAGCGAAACTCAAACACCGGCACAAGGGTCCTGAAACAGTTCAACCAAAACAGAGAACTTCTAGCAACTGGCCCAAAAATATCCACCAAGGGACGTAGATAGGCTCACAAGCAGTGTCTACAAATGGGAGCCGTGGGCAGCCTCAGGTTCCGAGCAACCAGTGTCTTCAACAGGAACTCACAAAAAGAAAAACTGGCCGACCAGACAAGCAGGACAGATCCGACTCGACTCGACTCGACAGGACTGAAAGTAATCATCTGACAGGGAGAAGCATGAGGAGAGAGAATCAGAAGGAAAGCTAATCAGTGTGCAATGGGAACCGGTGCACATAAATGAGAGATTGGAGGAAAGAAACGAGAACTAATCAAACAATTATGCGACGAGAATAACAACATTTTCCACAAGTAGCCCACATGTTTATTAAAGGCTCTAGGCAATCTTAACCTTCCAAACCAGATAACGGGCTTCATATTACCTTTATATTTTGTTGCAAAATTCACCTTTTTTTGGACTGGCTAAGCCACACCCATCATTGCTCTTACCATAGAAGCTATGTTTATCCAAGCTTCTCTGGTTTCCTAAGATGCTTAACCTAGACCCATCACTAGAAGCCCTCTTTCAGTTCCAAGAGTGTTTCACAGCTCAGTACTGGTATTGGGTAACCCATGTGGCATGTCCAAGGGTTTAACTTTGCCTTACCTAGACACAATACAGGAGCTACCACAAGTCATACACCTATAGCGCACTTTGGAGCTTGAAGGGCCACTCCTGGTACCAATTCCTTCAGTTAAGGCAGCCCTTGTGGCATATCCCGGAGATCACACTGCCTTCTTCAGGCCTGATACTGATATTGTGGTTCGTTTTCTCTTTATCATAGGTTGACCTGTCCTTGTCATAGACTCTGCTAAACCTAATCCAAACTTAGAACCAGAACAACCGTCTGAGTCCCAAGTTACACACCTAAAGGGTCTCCGCACAGTCTTTTAGAGCTGGTCAGTTCTTCCTTCCCCAAATACATCACACACCCATTGTACCTCCCTTTATTGCATCCAAATAGTTTTCTACTTATTATCTCATGAAACCACAATGCACCTTGGTGCCCTCTCTCTCTTCATGTGAAATTTTCTTTTTGCACCTCAATGTGTACCTGTATCACCCCCCCTCCCATAACATATATTATTCATATTTCCCCTCATGCGAACCAAGATTATCCATTTCTAGGAGAACCCTTCCAAGAGACAACAATGCTCCACGTTTTTCCTCATACTCGCATTAGTTGTTCAAATTTCCCCTCTCAATGAAATTCCAGAGAATTCTCAATGCTCCGGGGAAACCCATTACTCTCCTTATAAGTCGTTATAAAGTGACTCAGCCCGATCATCCTCCCCTTCTCCACATCCCATGGGGGGCTACTCAAATGTATCTGAGAAAGACAGCACGCCTTGTACTTTCATACCCATTATTTATGCTCACAAACTGAAGGTTTGATAAACAAATAATATAGGGCAAAATACAGCTGAAAATATGGATTACAAGCATGACATGCCAAGTAGGCCTGAATGATATTGGAAAAAAATTACATTGCAATATTTTTTTCAAAATATATATATTGCAATATTGAGAGCCATCAATCCATTAATATATAAATATATTACATCAGATTAGATTTGTCCAAAAGAAACCCTTGTGTTTCTATACAAACATTAGCAAAAGAAAAAAATAAATTAATGAAGCAATATGTTGTTGGAATCAAGAGCATGAGCGTTTTGAATTTTATAAAAAGTCAATTTATATAATATCAAAAAAGACACAATATAATGAAAAAAACATTATGGTTGGGAATAAACCCTGTGTATAAAAACTTTTTTTACATATGACTGTGATTGAAAAATTCACAAAACTCACAGGGGCTCTTGAAGATGGTATAAACATCTTCTTTCACTATTTACAAGTGTTTTGGCACTGAAATCTAACACTTTAGTGTGCTAAAAGCGGCGGAAGAATGCGAGGAAATAAGGAAAAAAAGACGCATGTGCGCGAATGCAGAATAAAAATCACGGACAGAACACAGTAAAAACTAATAAACCTATTACTGCTACTAAGACAATGCTTATATTATTATATACAGTATAAATATTATATTCACAGTGAAATCTCCGCTAAACTGTTGCTAAAGAGATCCTAATAAAATCAATCAATCTGTCTCTGATCTCGTGAGCTCCTGGCGAAAGGTCTGTTTCTCTCTGTCTGTTGCTGACCCGGAAAAAAACATGCTCTTTGGACTTCCGTGTTATTCCGTGAAACACAGAAAATTCTAATCTAATAATGGGGTTCCCGCTCCGGCACGTTCCTGTTGATTTTTATTCCCGTCCCATCCCGATCACGAGATTAATAACAAAAGTTTATTTCATCCCACAGGAATCCCACAGGAATCACGAGACCTGCGGGAAATCCTGACAAATGTCATCCTCTATGAGGTGTCACACTGGCAAAGCTGCGCACCTCTTCATCGCGCATTTTTAGTAGTGAATGGTTCCTGTGTCGCTGCTCACAATCACTGTGGAGGCACGCGGAACGTACATACACCATGGGCTTCAACCCCTTCACATCGTCTGTTCCGGCAATGTGAATATCGCGCATGCGCACATCGCGATGTCGATGCAAAACAGAATATCGTTCAGCCCTAATGCCAAGTGTGTCTCAATTGGCCGGCGGAATGAAGCCAAACTGCGTTGATCGGCCCACGGCACTGGCTGCAGAATGATTGCCATCCAATGCAAGTATAAGAGAAAAAGCTGAACTTTATAAACGATTTGCTCAGAAAGTATAGTATTGACAGCATCACAGAACAGAGCTGACGGAACGCTCTGTTCAGGTCATTAGAAAAATCATTTATGCTGCTTAAAAGACCAAATTCACAGAAGTCATTCTCAAATTCTACTGTAATTAGATTCAAGAGATTGCCTGAGTGAGCCAGACACGCGGCGGAGCTCTAAAATCATGAGGGTTCCATCCTTAACAGGAAGTCACGTGTGCATGTGCCCTATGGCAGTAGGCGGTGTCACAAAAAACAACAAAAAAAACAGTAAATTTCTTTTTGTGTGACATGCTCCAAGAAGCCCAAACAAGGACATTGTCCAATAATGTGATCTATTGGCATCTCTATGGAATTCTTTTTCTTATTAGTGATTAGTATGAGTGAAAACAGCTCTTCTATATTCACAGAGAGCTCAACATTCCTGCAGCTATAGGAAACTGTCAAACTTTAACGAAAGGGCAAAACTCAAATTAACCCTTGGACATAAAGATGCTGAGTGTCAAGGTTTCCCACATTCAGAAACCTTCAGCAGAGTTCAACAAACCATGAGATGTTGACATCACAACATTTTTATTTGGCCTTGATTAAAGATTTCTTTTTTTCCCAGAAGGTTTACCAGTAAATGTCACCACTAAACCATGCATAAAAGCACTCTTAAGTAAAAACTAAATGTCAGACTGAATGTATAAAATATTTGAAAAATTAATTCTTCATCTAATATTAAAAAGGCCTCACCTTCGTTTTCTCCTCTCGTGTTTGAATGACTTAGTGAGGCCCATTATGAAACTTACAGAGGAAAATATTGGAAAAAAAAGTCATAAACTATAATTAAAATGCACAGAAAAACATATAAAATCAATGAGGATCACAATGCTCTAAAGCTTTGTATTTATAGTTATACACATTGGTCTGGGAGTTTCAGTCTGGAGATTTTTCTTACTAAGCAGTTGTATCGAATAAAAGATGTCGGTAATTTTTATGGCTTTCTTTTAATTTCTGGTTGCACTTTTGTGCGATGCAATACGTAGACGTGTAGCAAATTGCATGTTGCTATCATAGCATGGAGCAGTTTGTTTTTCCTATTTTTTTCACGTTTTTTTTTTGGTAGAGAGAGGGGGAAAGCTGGGACACAATGACAGGTTTGGGATTTGAACGTGCGTTGCCCTGTGCAACCGCGCACATGTGTATGGCGCAGTGTCCACAACACCACGAGGCAGGACTTACTTTGTTTTACGTTTAATAGTAGCTACTACACTTAAGATGCTAGAAGTCAAATGATAAAATACTACCCAGGGTTAATTCATAAATTTCACTTCTAGGTACATAGAAAAGGTGTGAAACGACAGGAATTGGAGGAACAGGATTTGAGGAATAGTGAAAGTTTATACGCAATTTGCACTACACCGTTATAGATGGTGTTGATGAACTATTTGCAGTTTGGAAGCTAAAGATAAATGCTATTTGCCAGAGGAAAAAGGCACAAGTTAGTATATTGCCTCAGAGTGCTCAGCAGGTTGTTGTTGGTCTTGTTAGCTTAGCCGCGCAGAGGCCATGTTGAGTCATGTCGTAACATTTACCGATAGAGGTGATGCCTTTTGCTGTTAAATATCTATACGCCAGAAACTGGCCAATGTTTGGAAGTGTTGTAGTGTGAGTACTGAGGATCTTAGTGTTGAGGAAGGAGGACATGACACAAGGAGACTTGCAATGCACCAGTGGTTTATTAATACCAAAACAAACAACCCAATAAATAAACAAAACCCCTAAGCTCTAAAGTTACATGGCTCGCAAAATCACTAGCCCGACGTCTGGGGGCTATTGTGTCATCAAGTCAGGCTATCGAAAAGGGAGGAACAATATATTTTAATGCTTTGCATTCCTTTACAAATATAGTTGGGTAATTATGCTCAATGTAGTTTTCGGGCAACTGAGAGCCACTATAAAATCACTCTCGCTTTTTTAATCGTACTTTCAATTAAATAATATAACACTGGTTTCACACTGCATGGTGTCTGTTGTGTTTGTGTTGCGTCTGGGGATCGACAGAGCTTGCAGCCAATTTGCTTCACTAAGTAGGCATTTGCAGTGCGTCCGTCAACTAAATAGAGTGTAACATTACATTTGCCATGGTTTTCTAGAGTATTGTTATCATTTAAACATAGAAGTCAGCTGTGTTCAGCAATATCAACGTAATAGAAACACAATTTTGGTACTAATTTTGAAATAAAGTTAACTTTGAGTTTCCTTACGTTGTTTTCACCAGACACAGACTACTTGCCTTCAGCACCGTTACCCCCAGCGGCTTGATCTTAAGCCTTGTCCTTGACAAACAGTTTTTAATAAAGTGTTTTGAGGCTCATAAAAGGCAGAATGCTTTTCAACTTCGATGGTGAGGCCAGAGTTTATCTGTTATTGTATACACCTGAAACATTTGTTTTAAACAAATAGAATGTGGGACGGTGGAAAGTTTAGCTGCTTTTGAACGTTGAAATTACTTAATGTCATGTCTGAGGGTTATAAATGGCAAAGTTTATTTTTAATTTGATCCAATTCTACTAAATAACACATTTTTTTATCACAATTTATGTGAATTTAGCTGTCTGTTATGCTTGCAACACGGCAAAAAATATAGCCGATGCGAAAATGATCTTTGCACTGTGGAGACGTAACTCATCAGGGATGGTTCGCAGACGGACTCTGTGTACAAGCTCTTGTCTGTCAACATACGTGCCCGAAAAAAAGAAAATTTGTTTTGTTTACTTCACAATGTTCTACATTAAAAAAAATATATCTTATTTTATTCAGACTACCTACATTTATTTAATTTTGTGAGCGCTTAGTAACAAAAAAAAAAAATGTGTTGCTTATGAGCACAACCTACTTAGGCTACACTTGTTAGCTCTCTAGCTAACTTCATCAAGAGTCCAGAAGTGCCATTCAAAAGCACATATTTCCATGCAAATGAAGTCCACGCAGGCATATTTTTGAGAGTGGCTCCAACAAAGACTAGTAGCAGTCCTGAGATTCTGGCCTAGTGTAAATAGACTGCAGGGCTAAATGGAGTGAACCATGCACAGGGGTGCCATCATTGAAATAAGAACTGCAAAATGAAGCTAACTTTATTAATAGACTCATGGCGTGCAAATGTTCCACAATATAAATATTAAAAGAGATACAATGGAACAAGGACACAATGGAAAACTATTGCAAAACTGAATCAGCAGTAGCTCGAAGACATTTAAATTGACAAAAACAAACCATGTTAAATAGAGCTAAAGATCAGATTAACTCGTGACAATTTGGCTTCTGGCGCCTGCTTTGAATCTCTGACTAACTACCACTGCACTCCCTACATTATTATGTCTAGAACTCATGTTTCTCTGTCTTATCATTGTTTCAACTCATTTTGTTTTATTAGACTTTGTTTATCTTTAAACTCCCTTCATCACAAGCAAAAAAACACTACTGAATACTTTAAAGACGCAAGAAAGATCATAACTAGGTTTGATTGTTCACTGAAATGTAATGTTTTTATTAAATATGTCAAAATCTTGCTAAAAAATCATGTTCAACCACACTCCCATTATTTAAAAAACGAGACGCAATACCTGCTCCAACACTACCGGCTACAACAACTACAGCCTTCCCTCAGCATTCTGTGCATTTGTCTTCCATGTCTGTTTGCATTAATAACATTCCTTTCCATTCTTTTTTTCTTTTGACCAGCTGCCTTACATCTTTAATCTTTGCTGAATAATAAAAAAAATGCAATGCTGTAGTTTAAACCCTGAGGCATTGAGTGCTCCTCTCGTCCTCTGATGTGAACATCCTTCATCAGAGCAAACCCAAACCACAACATGAAAGCCACATTAGAACCTGCAAGAGAGTTAAAAGTGTTCAAATCATAAGAGACCACACTTTCAGGGAGCTTTTAAGATAATAGGCTCGTTTGAATATGTTCCAAGCCTTAAAATTGGAATGTCACATAAATGTGATACCAAAATATGCCGACTTTATTTAAATCACTGTCTTGTATCCTCTATGTCTCAATCTGCCATTTCAGTGTCCAAATGTTTCTGAGTAAAATAAAGTGAATTATTTTTCACATCAATGAACAAAGGGCAGTGAATGATTTTGCTAATGAAACTGGACCATCCCACAGTAAAACAACTAATTATGTGAAAAAAAAAATTAATTCTCTAAATGGTTAGGAGTCGAAACCAGACATAAAAATAATAAAGAATTGTATTTCAATCTATGCTTGAATGATAGCGTCCGAGGGGGAGGAGCTTAAGACTATATAAGGCATCAAGTCGTCATATTCAAGGGGTGGTGAACCCAACAGCTGTTAGAGAAAACTGCATAGTCTTCTTCTCATTGTACCTTTGGAACGGCAGGCTTTACTAATGATTCGTTTTGAAAAAGTAAAGCCGCACACGCTACTTTTAGATTATCATGGTTTCAAATCTCTGCCTTGAGTCTGGCTCACACATTCTGTTATATACAACCTATTTTGTAATTATAAACAAGAATTTGAGAACTACTTCTCTGAATTTGATCGTTGGCACCATAAATTATCTTTTACACAACGTGATAACAGCAGTAAGTCAGCTATGTTCTGTGTAGCTGTCAATCAAAGCTGTCAATCACATGGTCCCGCCTGGTTGAGTTGAACTTTAATTCACCGTATCGATAACTTTCGAAAAACATTAAAACCGCTTGTGTAAACATTTCTGAGGAAATCGTTTTCTGCAAAGTTCTGCTTTTTCCCATAGACATGCTTTTGCTGGAAATCATTCTGCATCCAGCGCCATGGGGGCCCTCACCGCGGTTTAGCTTCACGCCGCCTGTCAAGTGAGAGACACTCGGTCCTGACAAGTATCAAGTTGGTACGCTGGAAACCCAAACACTTAACACAGTGATCGTGACAGTCCGTCACATGTCGTATACAGGCGATGAACAAACCTGACCCGTGTTAGTCATCTTTAAAAGACCCTTTAGACGGGGGTGGGGTTGTTAGCTGAGTGTAGCGAAATATTGATCTGGCTCACTAAAACTGATCTGGGATGACGTTCAGTGGTGAGTGCTTTCAATTGTTTTTGCCACAGTAGTTGGAGCTGCATGCTCCGAAAGCAAGCGGGAGAAGTGAATGCAAGACGCTTGACCTTTAACAGGTGTACATGCTAATTTCACTGCACAATGAAAGTGCTTTCATTGATCTGCTCTAAGTAATAGTAGAGGATTGGCCACTCAGTACAGCGATTTCCATTTTTGATCACTCAACACATGCCCAAGCGAATGACTGAAAAGGAACCACAGTTTAGCCACTTGAGGTCTGTTTTCTGACTCAGATTGTCTCCTTATGAAACCAATATCAAACTCACTACTCTATTCGAGCAAATGCGTTAAACGTCTTGTGTGCATATAATGAGAATTTTTCATAATGACAATAGACTCACATCATTTTACCACTTATTATTGCATATAAAAACGGAATAGTTCTGCACTCAGATTCTGTAGCGAACCTTCATCTTTCTCTGTCAAGCTGTTTCTGAAAATAGTCTGAAAAACAAAGCAGACGGGGCGCGTAAGAGTTTTAGCAGACCTGCTATTTAAAGGAAATGACAAAAGCATGCTTTTATGTTCCTGTGTGACACGTAGCAGCACAAGCTCCAATATACAGATGCTCTTTTCAGAGTAAATGCTTTAGGTCAGAAAGTTGCGCGATGAAGAAAGGTCAGATGTAGTGGTACAAAGGAAGAAAATTGCAACTGGCAGTCAATTCTGTAAAAGGTGTGCACAGGAAGGCATTGGCATAGACTGTGCTGCCTGCTGCTCTTAGACCTTACACAAATGACCATGAGACCATGTCAATACACAAAGCAAACAAAGAGAGGATGTAGTTTATGAACATAAATCAATCTGGAGGCCTTCTACATTATTGAACGTGGTCCCCCTTCATGGATGCTTTCACACAATAATCTGATTGTGGCTGCTCACCCTGCAGCTACTGGCTTGTACTCACATTATATTTATGGACGGACTGCGAGGTGTTTTCATCATCAATGTGGAGGACTATTTAAAATGGGAACACAGAGGGCTTTATTGGTGTTTCTAGCAACAAATGCACTCGTTATTTCTCGTAAAAGCAGGTATAAAACAGGAATATATACTTTGCTTGTCTTAACTATTGACCAGTGATAGACCGGACATATGCGATCCAATTCGAAATTGTGGCAATTATGGCATTTTTGCATCCATTAAGTTTTGTTATGGTTATTAGTCTATGTGTATACACAAATTATCCTGGCTGTATGTAACCCAATAATTGTAAAAAATAACCTAGAAATTAACAAATGTTGTTTTGACATCAATAATACAAAATAAATGATGTATATTTCATAATGAACATTTAAATCAACAGTGATTGTAAGGTGATTGATTTTTAATTTGTTTGAATGGTGTACATTTTGACTAAAATGTCACAAATTTGTTTAGTAACTAAAATTTAGTTGACACTGATTTGTTTTTGTTTTGAAACATGCAGAACATGCCATGGTTTATATTCATTTGTTAACGAATAGATAAATAATGGGCATTCGTGGAATTCACTATTTGCTAAATAAAACATCAAGAGAAAAAAAAATCACTTTAAATAAAAAAAACTGCAATGGATGGGCGACCTGTCCAGGGTATACCACTGCTTCTCGCTAAATGTGCGCTGGAGATCCCAAAAGAGAATAAGCAGTTTAGAAAATGAATGAACAATAAAATAAACAATTGAAGCAAGGTGGGCATGAGCTTCTTCAGCAGCAAGCGGATTAGTGTAAAAAGAGTCCTAAGAAAATTTAAAGAAAATGTATAATAATAATACATACAGGAATTATTCAAATGAGAAACCGAAAAACCGCAGTTTACAGACATGTACCGAAATGAGGAGGGTGTACCGAACAGTTCGGTATAAAACCGAGTATTGTCGAGTATTTCTTAAATTCTTTATTCAAGTATTTTTTTACATCAAGCACAAATAACAGAAGAGTTTAAAACACTCATGTGCCTTTAAATAAGTAATTCTGTTTATATACATTTTTATAGAAAAGTATAGAATAAAAAGGCGTTTTAAAACACGGCCTAATGGGCCACAGTAACATAATTATATAAAATGATTAATTCGTATTGGTACATATGTTTAAAAGTTGGTCAAGTAAAAAAAAAAAAGTTACATTTTTTATGGTTATTGTGTCTAAACAAGAGGCAAAATAGTATTTTTTACATTTAAGTATTAAAAGTTTTTAGCATTCTTGTAATAACGATTAATAATGTATTATTAACTGCAATGGCTTACTTGTATGAAAAAAAAAAAAGTAATAATACATGCACCTGCCTGATGCAATAACAGTACAGTGCTACCTCGAGATACAAAAATAATCCGTGGTGGCGTTCGTATCTCGAAGCAAGTTTTATACGTAAAACGCCTAATCCGTGCAACGGCTCTCAGAAACAACAGTATGAGTAGATAAATCAATGAAAGTTTCTACAATCCTTAAATCTACCCATTGTAAATGTAATAAATGATAATAAAACAGAAAAAACACATGCAATTTACATATTATGTACACAAATGTGAAACCTTACCTTTAGAGTGAAGCAATGTGTCGGAGGAGGTGGAACAGATGGCAGAAAACATTACAGCACCACGTATGGAAGTTAACTTTCTCGAGATATTTCACGAATTACTAACACCAACACGGTTTTTACCACAAGCGTAAACAGTAGCGAGCGTACTGGAGAGAAGCTTCTGAGAGTGCATCACAGGGTTTCTCTAAGTAGCGCTACAGAACAGCACTTTCCACGTTATAATCGTCATTTCTTTTAGGACAGCTTGACTCTAACTTTTGTTGTAGTTCATTATTGATAATCAATACATGTTTTGCTTGATTTAAAACTGATTTAAAGTGTTTTAAAGCGTCAGCACCTTTTAGCACTGTCTGCAATGGGTGAATGGAGTGCCAGGCCCCAGAAGCACAGCGCAACGTCAGACTTAACAAGCGGATAATAGAGCAGAACTGTTGGTGTTTTGTATCTTGGAATTTTTTTTTATCTCGAAACAAAATATTTCCCGCAAGACCTTTTTTTTGTATCTCAAACATTTTGTAACTCGTAGCATTCATATCGCTGTATTCTTGTATGATGTCAAAATGCAAATGGTATTGTCCCTTTCACAATATAATAGCAATAGATCACGTCTTAGAGCAGAGGTAGGCAAGGAGGGCACAGTTTTGTTACAACTTTCATGAAACACGCCTGATTCTACTAATTAAGCTCTGCCTGGTGTGTTTAAAGCTGCCAGTGTTTGTACTGAAGCAGGGCTGGAACAAAAACCACCAGCTCTCCCGGAATGACTTTGCCCATGCCTGTCTTAGAGACAAAGTTGACACCCTTGCTGCGTCTCATTAAAATTTCCAGATTGCAAAGACTTCTAAAGTAGACGCAGAAGGGTGCCGGCGATTATTCGGCTGATCAGGATTTAAATACAAGAACACTACGGATTCCAGTGAGTCTGATTCTGATGACACACCATGTTTAAGCAGGGATGGGTCAAACACATGCTGCACTTAATGTGTTTAACCTTCATCTCTGTATTATAAGAATGCTGCACCAATAAGCTTGCAGCTTTGCTTCTTGTAGCTCATGTCCTGCATTTAAATCTTCAGGTTACTTCTATTTTAACTAGCGACCCGCTAATGGAACCTTTTCCATTCTGTGCAAACAACTCCATAAACACATAAACTATGAATTTGAGACCCCTGATTTGAAGAACAGTTGACACTTGTAGCGTGTAGAAAGTAGAAGCTGGATTGAACCAGATTCCCTGACCAAATTTCAAAGAAAATCATGTAGAACCCAAAGCGAAAGTATTCTATTTCTCACTTACTTCAGTACATGTGTGGATCCGTTGATCTGCGTGGCCGTGCATGTGGTCCCTGGCCCCAATATGGAAGGTCGACGGTAATGCTTGTGTCCGCAGCACAGAATGATGAGGAAGGCACGACGGAAAGACTTGTTGAGGAAGGCATAGAGGATGGGGTTGAGCATGGAATTGATGTAGCCCAGCCAAAGACAAGCTGCCCACAGCTGCTCAGGAACACTGTAGTCTATGAAGGGGTCCACCACATTTGTGATGAAAAAAGGGGCCCAGCACAAACAAAAGCAGCCCATTATGATGCACAGAGTCTTGGCTGCCTTGGTCTCTGTTCGCATCCGGTGGTTGCGTTGATGGTCTGCACTGTCTGTGTTTCCTGCTTCTCCTGCACGCTGCAGCATTCCAATCTGTCGGGCATGTTCCCGTGCAGTCACATAGATGCGTTGGTATGCCAGCACCATCAGGATCAGCGGTAAGTAGAAGGCCACAACTGAGCAGGTCAGAGCGTATGGCTTGTTGACCATGAACACACAGACTGTGGAGTTGCCAGAGAACTTCCTCTTCTCTATCTGTCAAGAGAGTAATGTTGACACATCGAAACATCGTAAGACCACGGCTGAAACAACAATCCCTTTACTGCAACTGAGTAAACACTCAATCTCACAGAGGAAGAGTGCAATAATTATAATTATTTAATCATTCCACCATCAAACAATGCCATCCGAAGTAATGTGGTGGCAGTCTACGGGTGTCATGCATGCTAGACTGAGGGGTAAAGACAAGCATGCAGAGACAGACAAGTGAAGTCGAGTTTATTTCCTAAAGTGTGTTGCACGTCAACAGAATGAATTATTTAGAGCCAGATGAAGACACGTTGGAGATGAATGAGAAATGTAGGAGCTAGAAATATGCAAAAGTGTGGAGTCGACGGAGATTGAGTCAGATGGTGGAGTGAGTGATAGTAATGTACACACAGGGACCCTTTTATTATTTTGAAATTGACCAGAAAATGATATAAAAATGTAAATATTAAAATGGAAATGTGTCAAACAGCCCTGTTTGCTGCCTAGCACTTCTAAAAAGTTCCCCAAGTTAACAGTAAATTTCAATCTGAATGTCAAGACACTTGGAAAAACAAAAGAATCCATAAAAATACAATAGTACCATGTTTTAAAAAGTCACTGTTCACAGAATTCAGAACATAAAGGTAGAAACATCTAAAATATTTTGTAAATGTAACAGGGTTTTTTGTTAAACCAAGCATAATTTGGCAACACACCATTCTGCACCATTTGCAGAAGGTACCCTATCTTGTCACCAGTGGGTGGATGGGAATTCACTACGGGTAAGACTCTTGAGCAGTGTTCTGTCTAATATATAGAGGATTTTTTGGGTTCTTTTCTCAGAAGTGAGTGAATTAAGTCATGTTCATTAAACGTATGACCTTACAAACTTTATACATTTCTTATTGTAGCTGATCTTCGAAAGTAAAATAAACTTAACTTAAAACTTAAAAATAATAAAAATAACTCCAGCTTTTGCTGGTATGCATTCATGTGATTTTTCTGAAGTATGTTGTATTATCCATATGATGATTTCTGTTGTGAACTGTGGGATTTTTCATTTCTAGCTTTACTTAAGTTAGCTGTTTAGTAATTTATTAGGAAGAAAACTTAGAATGTCTGTAGGGATTGAAATACACACTGCAATGTTTACAAATTTTACAGCAACAGCATAAATTGTTTGAGTGAATCGCAGGGGTAAAAGTTTATGTTCAAATTGGCCACTCACACAGTACGACTTTGTATCCATGACTACTGTATCAAGAACCCGGATGTTGAAAGACACTATTTGAAAATGCACCAAAGAAAAGCAAGCTACAGAAAGACACAAAAAAGTGGAGATGGTACGAGAAAAAGTGGATCACTGATGTTTTGGGGATGTGCGAGGTGCAAAGGCAATGTGAATGATGGGAAGATGAATGCAGCATGTTCTCAAAAGATACTGGAGGAAAATGTGCATCATCAGCCTGGAAGCAGGGCACGGCACGTTACTGCACATTCCAACATGACAACATGACTACATCCTCTCCTGATTGGTTCCACCAGAACAAAGTGAAGGTTCTGGAGTGGATCTCAGTGTCCTGACCTCAATATCCCTGAACTACTCTGAGGAGAACTCAAACATACAGTTTTTACAAGAGTTTGGAGGCTTTTTACCAAGAAAAATGGTTTGCTTTACCAACAGAGAAGTCTTTGATAAAGGTGTGTGTGGGGGCTCTGCTCAAAAGGTGTCATTTGCTGTGAAATAGAATGCGTTCACCACAAGGTTTTAGCTTGATTTATTTGTTCGACATTACAAACATTACAAATGTTAAGATGGAGTGAAGACACCTGAGGTTAATCGACTAGCTCCTCCCAAATCTTGTTATATAACAGACATATTTTAACATTATATGTATTTAAATAGACGCTACTTATGATGGTAAAGCAGCATGCAACTAAAATGATCAGTTTTCAAATCCATTAAAAATGATTGATACTGGCCATTTCTACTTCCAGTTTGCAATCTTGTGGCATTTAAGATCATTAAACTAAGAAATGACATACTTGTTCAGTACATAAAGAAAGACCCATAATTACCATGAGCAAACATTACTATTACCATCTTACATGAAATTAACTAGACTTCAATGATTAACACAGATTTTTTTTTATTATTTATGGCTGCAAAACTAATAAACTCAAGTGGATAAACATAATCTATAAACAGGCCAGCATTGTTTGATACATGGCAGGAAGTGTTAAGATGAGAGTGATTAATCACAGAAAAATGTAGAGTTGAATCCTTTAATTTAAGCCGAAGACTATCATCGTGCCTTTTCTTTCATTAACAGCAAGTAAATTCCACCTCCAGTGTTTTTCACTCAATTAAGACTTTGGCCCATGCCAGCATTGATATTCAATGCCCATCTACTAATTAGTTCCTTTGAGAAGTACTTTTGGTGGAACGAGAAGCTTGACTTACTTAAAATGTGCGAGAATGTGAAGAATAGCTGGTCATTCATGCAATGCTTTCAGACTAAAACAAGATTATCACGGTAACTGATTCTGCTAAAGAATGTTGGTGGTTTTTTTCATATTTTGAAAATGGACCCACCTGATATTGCAAACGTGGTTGGTGCGTGTATAAAGCATACTAGGCAAGCTGTTTGAGTAAAGGGGAAGGACAAGTGACAGATGTAAACCCCCCAAAGAACTTTGCAGATGAGGAGATGAAGAGATCAATGGTGAGTAGGAGACAGGAAGGAATGGAGGCAGGTTGGAGAGAAAAGTACAATTTTTGATTAATGGGAGAAGGCAAAAGTTGTGCCCTTCGGATAATAGTAGGGGGTAAAAAGAAGCAAAGCTGCGACCTCACACTCGAAGTGGTGCCTGGATTTTTGGAAATGGGGGAGAAGAGTAAGAGAATTAGGAAGTCAGCCGGTGGTCCAGACCCCTGGTCAGTAGAAAGAAAAAACCGTGCAGATCTGGTAAATGTCGTTACCAATTTGAGTTTGCTGATCAAGACAATCTTTGATATTGAAACTAGCTGAAAGCTATGGGAGGAAACCAGGTGCTAAGGTTAACGTGCTGAGCTTGAATCAAAGAAGCATCTTCAGAGGAATAAGCCGGTTCATTCATATATATATATATATATATGTACCAAGACCAAGATCCAGCCAAGACCGGAGAGTATCAAGACCAAGGGAGTACTGATAACAAGTCAAGACCAAGACCAAAATCAATTACTTTTCTTTATTACAAACAACAGAGTCAAGTTTTTTCAAGCATTCTTTTTCTGTTATTTTGTCTATTAAGTAACAATCCCTCAATAAAGTATTGTCACTGTGCGGCGAGAGAGATACAGAGACGCCACCACAGTTTTCTAACCTCAACTGGGCAGTTTAGTAAAAACACGGCGGCCGATGCTCTCCAATCTCTCTGCGGGTGCAGGTGTGTCCAGCCGGGTCCAGTGACTCAGCGGGCCTGTCGGCGCTGCAACCTCGCTGGGTAGAGTCGCCCACTCTGTGTTATTTTGGTGGTCTCTCCAGACGTGCTCTCTCCTCGCAGCTCTGTAGTGCTGCCGTTAAATATGCCTGTGCTAACGGGCAACATCTGGCGACGCTGACTATGCTAGCCCCTCGTCACAGTATTTTTAATTATTATCAGCAGTTTTCACCTATGACAATTTTGTGAGAACTTAGTATGCACCAAAAAGTCATGTACCAAAGTTAAGTTAAATTGCTTATTAGTATGTCTGTGTTGATTTCATTCAACAGTTAAACAAGGCTCATCTCCTTTGCCAATTACCTTCTATCGTCATCACAGCAGATATAAAAGACCACAACTGATTTGATTAACAGCATAGAAATAATTGGAATTCTCACTTCAATCCAGAAGGTGGCGGTAACACACCCACACATTGCTATGTCAACTGCCATCAAATAGAAGAAGGAGAAGAACAAGAAGAAGCCTGGATCCATGGAGTTCATTCAGCAAGCACACTAGCTTTGTGTTTCCTCTCGTTTCATGCACACCGTGGAAGAGCTGCCCGTCTGTGTCTAAAGTTCACCTGCTACCATTTTCTCAATAAAAACACATGACTCTCTGTCATTGTCCAGTCTCATATGTACCATCATAGGAAATGTGACATTAAAGGTAAACGTTTCAATTTAGCGATGTGCTGTTAGTTTCCAAAAAATATTTAAATAAAACCTTCTCCTGTACAAATGAACTCACATGCCTAGTGCAACCATTACAGTGTTTCCATTATAACATGTTTACGTTTTGTGGCATTGTGAGATTCACCTCATTGTTGGAGAATTAATCGTTAAATCTAGAGAAAGGGTTTCTTACCTCTCATGGTCTGGTGAAAAAGACATTGTTCCAAAAGTGAATCTCTGGAGTATGACTGAAGTTACAGAGTGAGAAAATAAAAACAATGCTGTTGCTTGTTTTGATAAAATATGCTGCTGATTGGGTTTATTTGAAACAAGGCATGAAAAAATAGCCAATAATATTTTTTTAAGTGTTTGCGCTTGCTTTTAGTTCTTGGATTAAAAACACCAAAACACGCGCAGAGCCTAGACTGAGACTCAAGACCAAGATCAGAGAAAGACGAGGCAGAGACCATACCGAGATCACGAGCACTACAACACTAATATATATTTGTATGTATATACATGCATACATACTATCATATGTACATACTACACTGTTACATCACAGGTACTCACCAAATCATTTATTCCAATACTGTTCCAGCCTTGCATTATGGGTAGGAAGGAAATAACGGTTGGGATTATCCAGCATCCACCGATCATTAGAGCTACTCTCAGCGGTGTCATCTTATTCCTGTAGACGAGGGGCTGGCAACAGATGGCATAGTACCTGAAAAATAAAGTACAGTTCTGTTAAATCTAAAACAACATGACTTATCGTAAACACAAATAAACTCTTCAGATGCATGTTTAAAGTATCTGTGAATGCTTGTGAAAAACATCTTGAGAAAGAGGATGTTGACCCGCCTGTGCTCCTGTCTGTCATCATGTCAACACATCAGGCAAACAGAGGCTGAATAAAAGCAGTCTGTCGTCCTTTTGGGTGCTTTTAAGCTTTTGTGACCTGCCAGTCTGATCAGCTGAGAAATGCTGTCAAAATGACAAGGGTGACATTGACTGAACCTTCCAAGTTACCAGAGAACACTGTCACACCTATGCTGAGTAACATCTGTGGAATCTTCTAGCATGAGCGCAAAAATAAAGAATTATGGTTTGTCTTTACCAAATGGATTTAGCTTCAGAAATGCTTTTTCCAAAAGTTGTGCACCCTGCAAATTTTTTCATGATTCTAACCAGTGCATATCAACTAGTCAACTCAAATCATTTTATATAGTGGGTTAGGGTTAGGATTTCACCACAGACAAATGCCCTTCTTGTGCCCAAATAACTTTTTTTTTTTGTTTCATCAGTCCACAGCACAAAAAGTGACACCATTTGTGGCGTATGCAGAGAAAATGTTTTTCCACATCACTCTTCCATTCAGCATCTCCTTGTGTAAAGGGCTCTGAAGTGAACGATGCACAGTGATGCCATCTGCAGCAAGATGATGTTGTAGATCTTTGGAGCTGGTCTGTGGGTTGACTGTGATCTGAGATTGTTTTTGGTCTGCCACTTCAGGCCTTAATTAGAACTGTGCCTCTGATCTTCCAATTCCTCACAATGTTTCTCACAGTTAAAACGGAGCTTAAATCTCTGAGAGCTTCTGTATCCTTTTCCTAAACCCCAATGTTTAATAATCGCTGTTTTCAGCTCATCTCAGGGTTGTTTTGAGGCTCCCATCTAAAGTCACTCCAAAACCAATTCTCAGTTCTAATAATTAGGGCTAAAGGTACTGAAATCAATAAAATGACTCTGGTGCCTATATTGATTTTGTTTAAATAATTCTTGCACATACAATGTTGTTAATGACCATGTGTTCACCACAGAATGTTTGGGTGAACAGTTGAAGAAGAATGTGTCTATCTGGTCTCGGTCCTAAGTGTCAGCTTTGTATCACTCAACCCTCAAATCCCATCTTTCAATAGTTCTGATTGCAAAAACAACAAACCCTTTCTTGATTCAAGCCATCTATTCTGAAAGGCTTTCAGCATACAGTAACTCAGTGTTCCTAAATAACATCCTTACGCAATATATTGCCTTTTTATGGCATTCAAATGGGACTCACTCAGTTACAATTTTTAGAACGCCTACTGAGATATACAGCTGTATTTGTTAATAAGACAGAAGCACTGACCAAGCATTACCTACTGCCTTAAATCTTTCCAATGTTCTCCTGAAGCAATCCAGCACCGCACTTCTTCCACAAAAGCCAAGTAAAACTAATACTTGTCAACAGCGGACTCTTCAGATTTATCCGAGTTTTCTAACTTCTAACATTTTTTTGTCATAAGAAGGCTTGTTGTTTGATTAAAAACTGAAAGTGTTTTGAGAGAAAATAAAATAAATCATTTTGGTTTAAAACAACTGTTAAAATACCCCAAAAGTTTTAAAGTTAAAATGAGAAAGTAAAGCACTATAATGAACAACGAAAGCAAAAAAGACGCTTTCTGTCTTCTGTGATGGGTGAAAGAGAGTGCTTTTATGGAGTGTCCAAATTACTGCGATGACAAGACGCTGAATGGTAAAAAGCATACATCACAATTACAATTTATAACCCTAGACATTTATTCTGAGAGCTTTGACTTCTGACCATTCTACTAGTTAAGTGCTGAAGATTAAATTGGGTGCTGTGCCACTGCATTACCTTTATTGCAGAAGCTTACAAAGAGCAAGTTTGTGAATGCCAACAAGTAGAGCATCGTACGTTCATTAACTTAACTGAACAAATAGCTTAATGTAAATGTTTCGGAGACTCGTGACGCACTTCCCCCTCGAAGTACTAGCACTCACTGAGTTCCAGTTTGTACTCTATTGTGTTGGAGTTTGAGGAAATGTTTAGAAAAAGTACATTTATAGCTTTAAAAAGAAAGCAGAAGGTATAAAGAGCACACTGTTCCGCTAAGTACACCGTCTGCAAAGTTCAACGGAATTTTACATTTTCAGTTTTCTGGCCTGGAAACCTTGAGAAAAAAGCTCTCGTTTTCAGTAAACATTTTAGCAGTGATCCGATCTGACGTCAGATGCACGGAGGACGTTAGTAATTGGTGATGTGCTGGTGCTTTTTTGCCAGGAATGACAACACAGTTAAAGCACCGCAGCTCAGTGTGTGGGAGAGGAGAGAGGGTTGTTTGTTCAAAACACAAAATATCAAAATCAATACCTTTTTGAAACCTACACATTACATTTGAAAGCAAAATGAATCAATAGGTGAATTGTGTCAGTCAGGCAGTACGGTGGCGCATTTGGTAGTGAGTCTCTATGTGCCACTGGCATCGGTTTTTCCTTTAAAGTGACAATGATTCGTTCTGCATGAGGCAAAACCGGTACCAATATCAAATTTGGAGAGAGATCGAGAGAAAGAGAGAGAGAAAGATATGGAGAGAGAGCAGGGAGTTCCCTGTGAATAGGATTACAAATGTAGCATTTTAATGAATGCTACATTTTTAATAATAATTTGTGAATTAATTGCTTTGCTAATAATTGGTTTATAACCAATTATTTAGCCTTGTGTGTCTCTGCCTCGCAGCAGTGTGTTAATATGACGGGTCTATTTTTTTCACGGAAGTATAGGCGAGGTGAACAGCGAAGGCGCTGGCCGTCTCTATGCGCCTCTGGCATCGTTTTTTTCCTTTAAAAAGACTATGATTCGTTCTGCAGGAGGCAAAACCGGTAACAATATCATCGCTGTTGTGCTGCTAAAAGCTTTTTGTTTTTTGTATGGTGTAAACTTTCTGAGGCTGACGTTTCAATACGAAGCTAAAGCTAACTCTTGTGTTAAATCAGAGCCAGATTTTGTGTGAAAACAAAACAGTAAATCAGTAAATTCAGTAGAATTGTTTATTTTATGCTATGTTTATTTAAAACTGCAATGTAATGTTTCCTTTACAATTCCTTTAAAACCATTACAAGAGTGTTATTCCATCTAACCCACTGCTCAGTTTTGTAGTTAAACTGGAAGCTCATTGTGAAGAGTTTCAATATGAAGTAAAGGGTTGTTCCTGACTTCTAAAGCACATTATACATTGAGATTTTTTTTATTTTACTGTTTTTTATTTTTAAAACGTTTTTAAAATATTTGTTCATCAAAATGTTTTACATTTTTAAATGTTTCTTTGCTAAAAAAAATTAAGGCAATCAATTATTTTTCTAGATAATTTGTCTGGTCCAGCCCCAAGAGGCTCAATGTGCATTCACATGTGCCTATCAAAAATAAAACCTTATGCGACTCTACCAAACCACCAGGTGGCAGTTGATTAGTGCCATTTTTAAAATGTGTATTCAGCAAAAAGCACACCTCTGTATGGTGACCTGATAGAATACATGGAAATGTACTTATAGATGTTTACTTATAAAACTTATAAAACAAAGTGTTACTAATAAGTTTTGGGCAGTGACTACTACTCAAACACATTCATTTATTAAAAAAAAATAACAGCTACATTGCCCTGCCCTCCTTTACTGGGTACATTAAATGCTGGATGTCGACCCACGTAACAAAGAGGAAACGCATTATATGATTGGTGAACCCTAAACTCAACAATTATTCCTAGCATTAAGAACTATCATGGAGAGCGCGGGTAAAACATGTTTTTCAAAGTGGAAATACACTCGTTTTTTTACGCTCAACTAATGTTGAATAATATTAAAGTGAAATGCAACCTGTGTCATTGTGGCTCGAAGTCTAGGTCCTATGAACAACGACAAAGAGCACCTCCAGAAAAACACGGTCCGAAAATATTGGTTCAATCATCATAAAACATGGGTTATATTTCAGGACTTTATGTATCTGGACCTGCCTTGCCCTAAATGTGTGTGTGGCGTGTACTGGCCTACAATGCTAGGTCGATGAGGGAAGGATTTGGAATGGCTTGTATGTGTGGGAATAATTAACCTCTTAAGCCCGAGAGTCCCCGGTACCGGGGACTTGCCCCCTTGTGCGTTACATTTTCACTCATAGCTCACGAACCCTGAGAATAACCCACACATATTAAATACTGTTGTGTTCAGCGGAAACTCCTCTAAAAACGTATCTAATTCAATTTCATATTCGTGAACCACAGCTCGAACGCCATGCAAATAAACAACAACATGTCCGGAGTATAATTCATGACCACGTTTTTGTTTATGTGCGATATGTATCCACAATATAAACGGAAATACCCAAACCATTACATTAAATGAAAGCTAACAACCTGCTGAATCCAGTGATATGCAACTCATTAACATTGCATGAAGTATTTCAGAGCAGGGAGCGAAAGTTCCCTGAAAAAACGCCAGCGAAAACCAAGCAAGCATGTAAATCTTGTCTTACCTTTGCCGTTTTTTTTCAACAAAAAGTTATTTCCATAGCGATAAAAGTCCGTTTGTTGTTATGTCCGGTCAGTAGCTTCGTGCAAACGCCATTTTTGATTGTTTCTTTAGCTTTGTGGCGTCATTACGTCACCAAATATGGAATGACTCCCCGTGCGTAAGAGCACGTCTCTCCACGCTGCGCGTCGTGTGATTCGTCGGCGATCCCGTCAGTCTCAAAATGGTTGAGCTGATTGGTTTCCATAGAATCAGAGCTTTCCGTGCGATGTATAGATCTCCCGGATTGGACAGATGGTCGGGGGGTAGGGACACGCGGAAGCTCGACGTCGAAAGCGTTTGTGAATGAAAGTTCCCAAAAGCGCAGCAAGATGGCGTAAATGAGCTTCTACCCCCCTTTTACAGCGTTTCTTTAGGAGTTTTTTTTGCTGAAATCATGTCCCGTAAGCAAGAAAAGAAGACTATGAACGTAGCTGAAGCTTTGGACAAGATTTTTTCCATATTTCAATTATTGTGCCAAATTGTGCCAAACTGTGCCAACATGGATTACGCCTGAACTTTGTTCAATCAAAACCTTTACAGAATATTTGTTTCTTGTAGTATGAACACCAAACTTGCTACAGATGTTCTTGACATGTAGTGGTTACAATTGATTGTGTTTATTTGCTTCGTTATAAGTAAAATAAGGAGATATTGGAGGAAACATGTGTTTTTTTTTTAGGCGGAGTTCATTTTTTGGCCATTCCAACATCAATTACTCTTACCCAGTGTTCTTGACTGTCAAATTAACTCATCCACACCACTCCCCAAGAACCTATCTTCATTTTGATACCAAGATTTGCAGTTTAGGCCTTGTAAAAGCTGAGAAATGCCTTAAAAAGTAAAAGTATAGGATTTTCGGAAAATAGGCCTCAGGGCTTAAGAGGTTAAAAGAGCTTTAAACTAGTAATAATTAAACTGGTGAGCTTCATGTAGCATGTGAATCACTTGATCAGTCTTGTTTTTCCACAAATAAAACAAACTAATGTGGTTCCAGTGCAGTCCCTGTGTCAAATAGACAGAAATCTTGTGAAGAGAGTCAAATGAGTGAACTACATCATGTGAAGCTCTGCTAACAGCTTTCCTGCCTCTTTTTGCAATGGAGAATCGAATACTTTGCTCTTTTCAGGCATATTCCACAGATGTCTGCGTGCCGATCTCCCGACTACCTCAGATTATCGTGGAGACGAAGGAAGATCTCATCAGGAACAATCTAACTGGTAACTTGGCTTTTTTATGTTTATTTGTTAATTTAACTTAAAAATAGTTTTAATATATTTTGCTGTAGGTCCTATAGCAGGACATGTTGGTGATGGAAACTTCCATTGTATCATGGTCCTGGATCCCAATGACGAAGATGAGGTGCAGAGAGTTCACTCCTTCACAGAGCGACTGGCCAGGTACTTATGTCAAGCTTGTCTCAGCAGTTTTCCTCAGGAGACGAGAGGCAGTGGGTTTCCAGGAGTTCTTATCTTTGTTTTGAGGAGTGATGAACCAAAGTAAGAAAAAAAGTTTGTTTTTAATAGTCACCCATCATCTGCTTAGTACAGATTAAAGAGCTGTTTGTGGACACCATGGACAAAATTGTATACCTACATAAGGCTGGGATGAGCTACAAAACCTAATTTTTTGGCGACTCAGCTCCTACCTTACGTAAACACACCTGTTTATCGCGCTCTTCAGGTTTTTGTCTGTCAAAAAGGGGTTAGAAGTAAACTGCGTTGGTCTCCGGCCCAACAGGAACTTAGTTGGACAACTCTGGGCTTCAAGGTTGCTGGGAAGTCAACTTGAAGAAAGTCTAGACAACTGCCAATGTCCCTTAGACTGGGGCTCTATGCAAGATCTTAGAACCAGCCTAGAACTACACGGAAAGACCTGCTCAGTGACCTGAAGAGAGTAGGTTCAGACTTCTATCCCACAAGAAAAGCACTGAAACCTAGCCCTTCCAGCATATCTCAAACACACAAGTAGGGAAACTGATTCAGTAAGGAGCATTCCAAGGTTCTGAAGTGGTCTATAGACCGGAACCCGATTTGTTGAAAACCAATATTCTCAAAAAAGAGTGGGATGATTTATTAATAAAGAGTGAAATATGTATTAATGTCCATACCAAATACATAGGGGTTGTCCCATGCAATGGGGTATTTGGTAATGTCAAACAATAAGAAATATTGTGATCCATGGTGGGACCATTCATTCCAACTCAGTTCCTGGAGGGGTGGAGCCCTGCAGAGTTTACTTCCCACCTTGCACTGAGTAACCCAGACCTGAAGCTAACAAATAGCCTGAAGGACCTAACGAGCTGCATCAGGTGTGTGTAGTTGAGGTTGGAGCTAAACTGTGCAGGGCTGTGGCCCTCCAGGAACTGAGGTTGACACCCCTGGTTTGGACAATGTGAGCCCTGGATGAGAAGAATGTGAATTCTTCAACACACCAAACGTCATCCCCCTTCTGGATGCTTGTGACCACACGGTTGAATTCATGCTCATGTTGTCTTTCCTGACACAGGAGGGCACTGGCGATGGATGGGACCTGTACTGGAGAACACGGGGTTGGTCTGGGAAAGCGTGCCCTGCTCAAAGAGGAGGTCGGTCCGATGGCCATAGAGGTCATGCAGAGACTCAAAGCCACCCTTGACCCCCAAAACCTCATGAATCCCGAAAAGGTGTTGGAATTAACACAAATCAATTCTCCAGATTAAAGCCGAGACCTTGTGGTTTCTAACCACTAGAGGGCAGGAGAACAAGGTTTGTTTTTCATGAAGAATGTTTATTTTAATTGTCTTGGAAGGTGAAAGTAATACAATTGACCTGTACTGTATTAATGTAAATATACGCTTTATTCGTTTTTGTTTTTATTTCTCTGGTAATCTCACTTTAAAATGTTTAAATGTGAATTCATGTGATACTAAAGAGTTTTGTTTTCTTAATAGTCTCTGCATGAAGTTTTAAAAGGATAGTTGAGAAAGACTATATAAGAGAAAAACGTTGAATCCAGCAATTGGCCACAAAATATATGAAATATATAAATGTAACCGTAGGTTTATTTCAAAAGAGAATAACCTTGAAGAGTTAACATTGGTAAAGCGTGTGAACTTGGTGTTATAATAATAAAACGTTTTGATTCAAATGGATAGACACTCATTGTCTAGTCCTCATGAAACTCTTATTAGATTTTGCATAGAGCCTAAGAAGATTCACTTTTTTTAGTTTCTTCCATTTGTTTAGAATTTATGCGACAGTCTTGTAGAACATTCCTGGCTTGTGTAGGTTTATATAATCTGTCCCAACATCCTTGGACTGCTCTTTTGTCATTGCAATGATGGGAAGTTTGGAATCAAATTGGAGCTTGAGCCCTATTAACGTGTAGAACCCTGTTGTAATTACAATATTATTGTTTTGTGGTTTTAGATGCACTTTTGTCTCTGAATTAACGTCTGACTGACTTGAAAGTAGGTGTGGCAAAGTGGCTCTATACCTCCACCCAAAGTGTTTCAGCTTATGCAGTAGACAAATGAAATTTTGATTACATTTGTACCCTACCAAGACTTAAATTTAAGCAATATGAAATGTGAACTCTAAAAATTACCACTACCACCTCTCATGGGGTACTTTAACGGAGTCCTTCTATATATTTTATCTGTTTTTATCCAAGCTCCTTCCGTCTTATCTTGAGGCACATGGGATGTTAAATTGTGAAATTAAATGGTTGCCGTCGAAGTTAATTCTTAGTAAAATCTAACCTCAAACAGAAAGTTGTTAATATCTCAACCATTCGATGTCTGATGTGTCTTAAATTTATGTTAACAGTCCATGTCTGAACACAGCTTAGACTCTTAGTTATAGCGCCACCAGCTGGCCACAGTAAACATTTCTCATTGACCAGCTCTTTTTCTTAATTTGGACATATGTGACTAGAATAGTAACCAAAATGGATTCAGAAAAATATACATGACCATTGGTTGCAACAAATTCCAAAGGCGATCGAGCCTGCGGTATATAACCCCTTTAAATGCTGCTTGCAGCTTTACATGAATGCTTCTGAGGAACAATGTCATTCATTCAGATGGTACCTCCTAATCTCAGCAAGTTACTGTTAACAAATATTTTAGTTTTATTTGAGGGAATTGATGAAGAAATCACAGAAACTCTTCTTTCACCTTGTTTTAATTATATGTATGTTCATCATCATTGTTACTCGTCCCACAGATTGCACATCAAAATCATCAGACACTTAGTTTGTACCTCCTTAAAACAGGCATCCGTTCATGTCCCTGGAGAAAAAGGAAAAAGATACAAAAAAGGAGGCAAAAAGAACAAAAGGTGGGTTTTGAGAGTCACTTTCCATGAGATAGTACTACGCTACCTGACTCTGTTCGCTATTTGATTCGTTTACACGGTGAGGCGAGGTTGTTTTTCAGTTTTTTTGATGGATGGCATTGTTCTGCCCTCATTTGCAGGCACGGAGCAGAAAAATCCCCTGGCAACATTCTATTTCTATCCAACACAAAACATTGCCGAATATGTTCTTGCATTTTATTTCTACTTTTTATAACATCTTTAAGTTTTTTTTGTACAATATCAGCAACATTATTTTCTAAGAGTGCTTGCTGTTTATACAGTAGACAGAGGCATCCTGAAGGTTAAATATATCTCATGTGAGGTTTCCCAGTCAATGTGTCAAAAATAAAGAGGAAATGCAGATCCTTGCGCCAGTATATCTGGGCTTCACATACAGTAGTTTAGCTAGATTAGCTTAGCATATGCTAGCTGATTCAATCACAGAAAACATGGGAGAAGATGGACAGAAGCTGAAATCACACACGGAATACACACCCAAAGCTTTTACAGAGAAACTCTGAATATTATAAATCCAGATGGAACTAGGAAACTAGCTCTGAGCATCTTATCCATTCAGACTCCATTAGGGAAAGACATCTACTGTGAATTGTAAACATTTGCAGACAGATTGAGTTTTTTTTCTTCTTCTTTTCTTTCCATTTATGACTGTAAACCTTTCCTCTGGCACTAACAGGAAACACAATGTACACAGTTCCCTGCCTGGTGACACATGAGTACACACATGCACACACAGAAGAAGTAAATCTACATCCGCTGGCAGCTCTAAGATACGCCACCCCATACTAAACTCCTCCCATGAACTTGGCATGAGGCCCCGCCCCACCACACCATATAGAGTCCTTCAATTCAGTGTCCTTATAATGATGGGACAGGTTTGCAAGGACAATCATTTGTTTGGTGCATGTGTCCCATCCTCTCATCTGATTACATACATTAGGAGAGAGGACCAGATGAACATGTTTGCAGATAAAAACACAGTTTATGCAGTGCCGGATCCAGTTCTGGAACGTGCATTGTGGTGATTAGGTGTTGGTTTAATGAATGCTCTTTTTTTGGTTCGCTTTTTCTTGCGACATTTTCATGGTTTGCGATTAATCTGGTGGACATTTGGGGGTTTTTTTGTGTCAGGAAAGCCAGGTTTAAATCCATAAAGTGCCCTAGGAGAGACACAAAGAGAAATGAGGGTTATATAGTGTCTGGTTTGATTTAACTGCTCCGATTTATGACCTAGATCTCATGTAAATTACACATCTATTGAAAATAATGGGGAAAATTGAAGTAAATATTTTCAGAATAAGCTTTCTAGCAGATTTATGAAGTATATGAATAAAAAAAACAATACTTTTCATTACAGACTGTTGCTATGCCATCTATTAGTAAAATAATGTGTAGCACAAAAATATGTGATCTTTGTTTACATGTTATCAGTGTTAAACATGTTATCAGTGTTTACATGAGAAGTGAGCTAAAACGTGACCTCTGTTTACTTGTCCAACGGGGCCAAAACATGTCATCTATGTTTACATTACGAGCAGGGTCAAAACATGTGATCTTTGTTTTAATAAGTAACAAGTTAAAGTAAAACAAAAAAGTTACCGGCATTTTATCATTTTTTATACTCTGATATTCATAAATTAACACACCCAATACTGTCAGCTAGCAACACAATGACTGAAGCAAACCAAGAAAATGGAAAGGGGAAGGAATCAATGGGACCAAACTAGCAAGTGAGAGGATGAACACTAATGTGGTAGCAGAACACAAGAGTATGACAAGCAGACGGGAGTTAGATGACTGGAGCTCATGTCCAAACAAGGAGCGATTCTCCAGCCCTGCACCATCAGTGAGCTGAGTGATCGGAAATAACAAAGAGAAGGAACCCTAGACAACGATGACAGTATGGAATGTGTCAAAGGTATGACCTCAAACATGCTTTAAAGGTGCAGACGGTAGCGTTTTCAGTTGAAACAAAGTGTTTCTCAATGGAGCATTGCGTTCACCTTTCTCGGTTGTAGCTGAAGTAAGAGATGAAGGTCAGTCTGAAGGATGTTCAGGGCAGGAGCGGTTGATCTCAAACCAGGAGTCTATACAGCTAATGAAAAAAGAAAGCTCTATCAGTTCCAGCTCCATCATTAACATATACCATTTTTAAATCTATAAAACCCTGAAAATAGATGTAGTTAATTGATATTATTTTTCCAACTTGCAGTTAAATTTATGGTCATGTGACCAGTCATTGGTTAACTGCAGTTGTGTTCTTGGCCCCGCCCCACTTGTTACATTAGTAATGGTCTGATGGGGATATTAATACGCTCTGTCTGAAGTACAATATTTGTTTTTGTATGTAGCTTTTAAATTCCCTGAATTGAATTAATTAAATACCTTTCAATTCACTGTTGATCTAAAAAATCCCAATGTTCTAAATTGGGTTTAAAACTAAAGCATTCATTTTATATTAACCAGCAACAACCCTGAATAAAATCTTTTAAACTATTAAGTTTGCACCCAAAAAGTTTGATTTCTTTGCAATTTTTCTGAAACACAAAAGCATTTTTAATGTTTGAGAGAAGCCACAGTGAAAGAACTGTGTTTACTTGTTTTATATCACCATTACAACAGAAACATTCTGTAATCTGAACATTTTGAGCACAACTGTATTCATTAAACATCCAGAGAGGTTGACAATTCAAATGGCAGCGTCAGAAGACAATCTGCAAAAAAACGTCACAGATTACGTCACGGTTTCCCTGTACCACGTGATGTCATTTAAAAGTATTAAATATGGCTTATAATATTTTGAATTTTAAAAAGGATATATGTGTATATTTAATATATTTTGTTTTAATGTTTTTAAAAGTAAGCCTTGTTAAAAGTGGTGTCACAATGGAAACACTTGTCGGCAAATAACGTTTATAGATGAGTAAATAAATAATTTTTTAATATTGTGACAAATGATAAAAAAGGCTATACTGTGTGTCCATTTAATATATCTTAGCAGGGCTGTTCTGATTATTTTAAAAGTAAAATGTATAGTAATTAAATGTAATCTGTGGCGCCCCACAAATTTGTGGACTGTGCAAAAACAAGCAAATAAACCATTAACGCGTAAAGTTTAATTGAATGTTCTTTAGGTTTTTAGCTCCAAGAGAATGGCAGTCAGGCAATCGACTTTCTTTTAAGTGTAGTCTGTGTTTGACACATAAAGAGTTTGCCGAGAGCCTCTTGCTGCTGAGACATAAATATAGTCCTGAACTGTCAATCACGGTGTTGACAGGGTTGTACACAGGAAGTGACAGGGCCTCAGCCCAGTAAGTATAATGTAAAGAAGTTTAATTATTGCTAGTTAATTTGGTCTAATAAAACCCTTGTAGTTCAAAATACAACATGTAAAAATGCTGAAATCCACTTGCAAGACTGTTGAGAATGTATGTAATTTCAAATTATGTGATTTGGTTCATTTATTTTGTAAAAACCAGGCTTCCATTTCAATACATCTAAGGCCTTGTCCACACATGAACATGTCCAAAAAAAAAAAAAGAAAAATTCAAACCAATAGGTGGCAATAGATTTGTGCCTTTTTAAAAATAAGTATTCAGCATTGAGTGCAAAAATATGTGTGCATCTGTATGTAATCAAATAGGGAACATCTGCATGTTATCCTGTAGCACAGTAAACATCAACACAGTCCTCGTTTTGTCTGCTATTACGCTTGATGTTTGTAAACAAAGGTGTTATGCCACGCACTTCATGTGACTACAATGACAAATCCTCCCCCAGAACCATGAAAAATCTGTTTTTGTTTTCCACATGGAAACGAAGCCTGGAGGTAGACGGATACAGAAAAAGAGACAACCAGAAAGGGTAATGGCAGCCAAAGTGAAACTATATTGCTGTTTACCTTGCTATTTTTTTTTTTTTTGAGGGTGAGTATAGATGTAATTTTTTTGAAAATGGCTTTTTCCATGGTCTCAGTAAGGTTCTCACATATGTGCTTACTTCATGGAAGTGTACAGATTTAAAAATGTATTTAAGTATAAAACTTTAGTAGAAATATATTTGAGAAGAATATTTTTATTTCTACATGCTTACGAGGAGAATAACACAACATTGAGTCAGAGTTGCTGACCTTTTATGATAGATACAGAGGCACGGCAGTC
This sequence comes from Danionella cerebrum, assembly GCA_007224835.1. Taxonomy (NCBI): domain Eukaryota; kingdom Metazoa; phylum Chordata; class Actinopteri; order Cypriniformes; family Danionidae; genus Danionella; species Danionella cerebrum. The sequence goes on from SRMA01026314.1 coordinate 63,601, forward strand.
TGGCGATGGTGTCTCCCTGCTGCAGCTCTTCCAGACATATTACACACTCTCCTGCATCTCTGGACAACACATCATCTGGAACACACAAGCAGAAATTCTCACAATAAACTCATAATTGTAAACAAAAAATCAGATTATATTGTAATTAGTAGAGGTTGTGGAGACAATAAAACATGGCTTCCACAAAAACACATTAAGACAATGTAATGCTTATAATTATAAATGTGTGTGTGTGTATTTATATATATATTTGAACAATATATTTATAAACAATAAACAAAGAACCAGCAGAATGAAAGAGTTATTCTGATTTAACCAATCCGGGCTTAGAATGACACTAGGTCCGCCCACATAATTAGCATGTTGACAGAAATAGTTACAGAAATTAATTCAATTGATTTTTTAAAATAGTGACTGGTGTATTTCTAATTTATTTGAGAAGTTATTAGTTTATACATAAATATTAAAATACTGACATTTATTTATTTACACTTGAGTCATGTAAGATACACGGCACTCTTTGTACGGTTTATTTTATGTAAATTATTATTGACTTATTTGGAATTCTTATTTATCTTTCTATTCAATTTTAGTGTGGAAAACCTATTTTTTTTATCTGCGACGCAGGTAGTCACCACGTGTGTTGTTGTTATCCACCTCTGCGCCGCCAGAGGGCAGCAGCGCGCAGGGCAGCATGTGACGGTTGGCCTCGTTCGTTTGCTTGCAGTTTCTCATTAAGACAGCTGCGTGGTTAAACTTTAACCGAGGTGGGTTGACATTTAACAAAAGGACCTGTCACAGACACATGGAATAACTAGTGGTTTATTCCTGCGCGTGTGTTTGTGATGGAGATGTGACGAGGTGAGAATTAATGTTCGGCTGTTGGCTCAATGGCATCAAGCAACACGATGTGAGTTGTTTAACCAAACCAAGAAATTGACTCAAAACACAACACTCATTATAACCTGCTTTAGTTTCCTGTGAAAGTCGACCTTAAATTGTAAAAACAGGCCACTTTTCCCCTCGTACCGTACACAACTTCCCCAGGAAACACCTGGTTGTTTTTTAAATACAGGAAGTTCGAGGGTTCACCCAGTTTTTTGTTTTAGGAGAAATTCAGATGTTCCTTCATGCCGACCTCTTAAATATGCCACATATGTGCTGTATCCCTTTTTTCTTCTTCTGATGGTATTATGTTTTATTGCGGTTTGCATATTACATTGCCTTTTCAGTACACCCGTTCAATTAGTATTCTAAGATTATGTGTCTTCCGGTCTAAATATGTACACTACATTTCCGGTTCTGCAACAAATTTATAAAACAATTTATTTGAATTTAAAATATCCTCCACAGCACAGCTTTACATTTTTGCCTGCGACAGGGCCAATTTTAATTTTAATTTTGCGTACACCAAAACATATATAAACATATTTTATAATATGTATGGAGTTATGACAATACTAAATGATAAAAGTGTCAACTAATAAACAACAAACTGGAAAAATAATTCTCCACCAAATGTCGTTTCTAAATATGTATGTATTTGTTACACATTTTGAGGGATTTTAAAAAAAAGTATGGTTTCAAACATTAAATATTTATAAAATTCCAGTTTTGGGTAGTCAATGACATCTTCATTTGGGTCAATTTCAGAAATGTTTCTTTGTTTAAATAAAACCTAGTACTGAAAAAACTAAATGAAATAATCGATTAATGCTTTTAAATCATTTACAAAAATAAGTTCTAATAGAAGCAGAAATTTGTGCGTGAACAAATATCCAAACAAATAAATAAACATTTAACAACCAAAAACACGAAATACAAATGTGCATTAAGAATTCATTAATACATTATTTTTATATACATAAACATTATTGGAGGAAGCAAAAAAATCAAATCACCTGTGAAACTAACTGGTATTGACGAAACCTCACAATAACCCATTCATCTTTCCCTCATCTCTTTCAGTTGGCCTTGGACAAGGCCGTTGTTTAGAGACAAAACAACTCTACAGTGAGAACAAGATAACGAAGCCCTCTCATTCCTCATCACAGCCTTCGCTTGCTTTTATCCTCTGGTGAAAATGGAATGGAACTATCCACATCCCTTTGTTTAAATCTGACAAATGCTTGTTGCTAAGGCTCACTGTACTCTAGGTGTACCTAATAAAGTGGCCAGTGAGTGCATATACAAGCGCAATTCCCAGAACGTGCCACAAATGAGCAATTAATAAATAATATCCTAGTTTAAAACAAGCATATACTTTTAATTTTGTGATATTATGTGACCACACATCTCTGAAATTAACTTTTGTTCAAACAGCACTGTGTCGCAGCTATGGACCTTCAAAGGAAGTGACACAACACCATGGATCTGTGTGAAGGAAATGGACAGATAAGATGAAAGATGGATTGGGGTTTACAGAGGATGTGATCGAGGGAGAGAGAACACAAGGTGAGAAAACAAGGCAGGAAAGAACCGACCGCAGACATATGCTCCAAAAACAAATCAGCTTAGTAGGGAAACCCAGGGCGTTAACATGCTCAGCTGCCCAAATTACTTACTTTAATTAGACATTAACATCTTTGTGAGCAAGTATTTAATAAAATTACAGTAATGTTTGGAAACTAATGCAACAGTTGAATGTTTTCAGGGCAAAAATTTAGAATCCTAACTAGAGTCAACCTGGTATGACATTTTTTACATAGAGAAAATAGAAATAAACATGTATTTTAATGCTAAAATAGAGTGAGTAAATGCTATCTGTCAAACACTTGTGCAACGTTTAAGCCACTGGTCTCAGGGAAGAAAACACTTGGCCTTTCCTCTCGCATCAAGACGTAGTCTCCTGAATTGAGCTTGTTATCCTCTTAGGGCTGATGACTTCAGCAGCTCAGAGACACTGTACTAGTTTACAAGAACGGACAGGTGTGTGTCTGCGTGCGCGCGTGTGTGTAAGAAGAGATAGATCAGGTGCTGGTTAGCTCTTGTAGATCAACCTCTTGCTAATCACGATGCTCACGCTTTCCGTGAGATTACCTTCAGTTCGTGTCGAGATACTTTCCTCATTTTCACAAACACACATGCTATTTCTTTGATAGCACTCTGAAAGCATGTGTGCCACTCTCTTAAGGGTCATGTGAGCCGCTCGGTGTGTCTTTTCTGAGCCAGGGCCTTGCATGAGGATATTTTAATGTCTGCTGTTAATTTTAGCTCTTAGATGTGGAGGCAAGAGAAAGAACATGGCAGCTTTAGCTTGATTTAGTTGCTAGATTTGCTAACTTTTGTACACAAACTTTGATGCTAGCTTGTAAAAGTGCTGTTTAATTTATACAAAAAAATGGTTGCTGGGGTAAACAGTCTGACTGCTAGGAAGAAATAAATTGTCATCAAAAGGTTGCCTCCACACTATGAGTGATGCATACAAAGACACGGTCCTAGCATTTTCTGAAGCTGGGATATAGATCTGCACATTTGGTTGCTAGGGTGAACAGTCTGGTTGCTATGGAGGGGTCAGTGACATAACATATGGCTCCCGATGTCAATAAGAGTAAAGTAAACCAACCCCTATGTCTCTATTATCCAAAGCTGTGATAGAGGTATGCTAATTTGGTTGCTATACTAAACATTCTGGTTGCTATGGGGGAGTCAGTGACATAATATTATGTTACCCATGTCAATAAGAGCAAAATAAACCAAACCCTATGTCTCTAATATCCAGAACTGAAGAAGAGATATTCTTATTTGGTTGCTATGGCAAACAGTGTGGTTGCTATGGGGGTATCAGAGGCATAATATAATGGTCAGAATCATAATGAGCTTTATTGCCAAGTAGGTTTGCACATTTTGAATTTGCTTTGATGACAGACCGAGGCCGCCATCTATGGGGCCAAGAAACAGAGAATGTATAAACATTTGGGAAGGTAGCCTACTCCTTCAGAGGGCAGTGTGGAGCAGGTAAAAAAAGCCATTGTATCTAGCACATATGGACAATATAGGGTGGCTGCTATGTTGTAATCCGGGGGCTGGGGGGGGGGATTGTAATGTTCCCAATATCACAGCAGGTTACATCATTTACTAAGGTTAAAAGTTTTGTTTTTTGTTTGGTTGCTAGGGTAAACAGTTTGGTCACAATTTGTTTATAACTTAAGTTTTTTTTTAAGTTGTTATGGTAAATAACATAAAGAAACCCACATTTCTTTATTGTGTTTAATTTTAAAGATGTTTCAATGGCTTTTATGAGTCAATGGTAATTATTTGATTTGCACAGTAAAATCCCAAGAGTTAAATTAACTCTACTCTGAGTATATTTGGTCCCACTCTATATAGAGTTAAACCGACTCTGAGAAAGAGTAATTTAATAGTCTATTTTCTTCATGTTTTTCCAAATCTGCATGGAAAATGCAAACTAAATATTAACTATTCAGAGAGGGACCAAGTCC
>SRMA01026314.1:74175-91478 GCA_007224835.1 Danionella cerebrum
GAAAAAGGAATTAAACCTTACTGATTTTTTTTTTACTCATTTTCAGAACTGTAGGTTTCAGAAGGTGTGTTTGCTGATCTTTAGAAGCAGCCATCTACCGTTCTATGATTGGGCGACAGTTTAGCTTTAAGGGTGTAACAGTATTGTGGCACAAAAGATCGCAATACCAAATTGTTGCAATACATATTGTGGAATTACTGGGCTATAACGCTTAGAATTTATGTCTTACTTTGTTGTTAGTGATGGTGTTTCTAGTCACTTCTGAAACTTCTTTAAGTTGTCTTTCTGTTTATTTAATATTTACTAGTACACAATTATCCTGTACTCACTTTTTATCATGGACATAATATTTGAATGGAATGTGTACTGCAGGGCAACCAGGGTTTGATTCCCACTTTCTCGCTTTCATATCCTGCCACCTTCTAGTGTACTAATAAATAATATAAGGTGTTGGCCAAGAAAAATCCATCTTTAAAATATACCCTTCTCAGAACACATATGGTGATATTTACAACATACATGATACTTGATCATGAAAAGTAACGAATAGCAGTGAAAAAATGACCATAAAAACTAAATACAAAAAAAGTACAGGCAAGCTTTTATGTTGAGATGCACATCTCTGTTCCCTGTGAGAAAAGGCAACGTTGGATTCGGCATATTATTAAAATGAAACGTTATCCGCTATTTCTTCAGATCAGGATTATGGGGTAGGAAGCACAATAGTCGAGTCTTTTCACACCCTGGCACCAAATAATCCAATGTTTCTCGATGCTAGCTGTGTTGCTGCTGAACAAGCATCAAACTTAGTGATGAATTAAGCGATTTTCAACAAGAAATGGGGGTTAGGGTGGCTGAAAAAAAATTTGTCTACAACACTGCTTCCACTTTTTACATTTATATATGTGCAGAGCTGCCTCCATTTGAAGCTGTTTAGATGACTTTGAAATCTGAAACTTAATCTGTAATTTTATAGAAAGCGATTTTCATATTTCGGGTTGGAACCAAACGCAGAGAACCATCGACAAAAATATCAATGACAATTCGTAAATATTAGTTTAAATGCGGCTTGAAAAGTTGTGTGAAGTGTTGGGGCTCTTGTGAGGGGTACAGTACGAGCACTGGGCCCCTCGGTCAGTGCATCCCTGAAGGGAAGAGCAGCTTGCTTTCACCGTGCATGGTTTAATTAGACACTCTAATGAGCTCTGGCTCAAGCCTGGGCATAAATGGCAGCCTGGGCATTTGCTACTGTTTCTGTGATTTTTGAATTAGATGTGAAGATTGTGTGCTTTAGTAGAGGGTCTGCTGACTGGAATGTATCCTTGATTAGATTTTCAAATGTATTTCTCTTCTGTCTGATGCCCAGCTCACAGTGCATTTCAGCTCGAAAAATCTGTGGTCAGCACTCAAAGAGTTTGGCGTGCAAGTACATCTGAAATAAAGCTGTTACTCTCTGCATGTGCTAAAGTGTCCCATGGCTCTTGTTCTCAGAGCTGACGCATTGCTCAAGCAGAGTTGACTGCTTCGTTGATCTCCATTCATTTTTTATGAAACCTCCACATATAGTACATGCTCCATCCCCAAGGCTGATGATGATCAAGCCAAAATAACTTATGGAAACCTGCTTACTTAACCTTCATAAACGAAGATAAAAACATCTACTAGTTGTTGTTTTTTTTTTGCTGTAAAGATGGCACCTCTCACAATTAGTGTCTATGGGATCGGTTCCCTTTTGGGAAGTTTTATTATATACTGGCTTCACCAAAAAAAAATAATCAAGTTGCAATTTAGACCTAAATAAAGCCCATTGACATTTAGTTTTCTGAATTTCAAATTGGCAAACTTCACTCTTGCCAAAAATATTGGTCAGCCAAAGCCACCGCTAGCTACAATTAGAGCTTATTCTCCAAACGTAGTTGGTAACAATGAGCAAGCCAGTGTTTAGAAGAACACATCTTTTTTTATCTTCGTTTTACTGAAGATTTGTTTAAAAATGCTGTTAATGCGGTTTCCTAAACGCCATTAAACAATAGGATTAGGCACGATTTTGGAATTGGCATATAATTGAAATGAAAGTTATCCACTATTTCTTCAAATCAGGACTATAGGGTAGGAATACACAAATGTTTGTCAATCCGCTGTTACTCCCGCACTTCCTCTGTCGTACTGGAATCGAATACTCTCATAAACATTTTATTCACTGATTACTGTATCCATTACGAACGTACTAGCCATTTCATTAATCTATGTGGTCAAATCTGGGCTATTAATCTAGCGTGGCTAAAATGCTGAAGAGAAACGAATGTGTGGTAAATGTAGAGAAACAACCATACAAACTATAATAGTAAACAAAAATACAAAAAAGGTCTATTTTTGACAAAAAAACACAAAAAAAAAACCAAGGTTTTCTTTTGGAAAATCTCTGTTCCCTGTGAAATAAGCCGACATTGGATTTGGCATTAAAATGAAACGTTATCCACTATTTCTTCAGATCAGGACTATAGGGTAGGAAGCAGAATCGTTTAGTCTTTTCACACCCAGGCACCAAATAATCCAATCTTTCGCGATCCACTGCTACTCTCACCCTTCCCCAATCGAGCTGGAATCGGAACACTGTTTCCATTATAAATAAAAATATGAACTTACTAGGCGTTTCATTATAAAGCTAATAATGGCTTTACATTATGTTATGTTGTAATTTCATTATAATCGCTTCCTTATAAAGCCAATAATCCAGTAACTGAACTGGCTTTTTGAGGCTGGTTCCAAAAGAGAGTTGATACCCACAGTTTTGACCATTGTGACCCTTTTTTATCACACATTATGAATTATAGTTTTGAAGAGGTCTTTCTTAATTTTTACATTTTAGCTCCTCTTACATCCCTTTCCCTTTTTGTTTAAATGTGAGTGACTTACTTGTGAAACCTATGGTTGACGCTATGGATACTACAGCCACAGTATTATGTAGTACATGATAAAAATACACCTTCATTTTAATTTCCAGCCAAAAATATAGCTAACACTCAGCTTAGATATTGATCTTTGTCTGTTCACATGGGGACTGAAAGGATCAGTGTTTGGTAAATAGTGTTCAGACAGACCAAATGATTACAAAAAAGGCATTTACAGTCACCAGAGATCAGTTAATCAATCAGCAGCAGCATGTCTGTTTAAAAGTCAAATGCTTGCATGTCAAAGTCTTCTCATTCACAAGACAATTGCACAAAGTAAATGTCTTAGCATTCCTTCAAGCCACTACATATCACTTACTTTTACGCGTTACTATTAAAACTGTAAAACAAAAGTCCCACATGGCAAAACCCAGTAAGTTATAGCAAAAAAAGAGAGGTGCCTATGATGTGTATTACCCCTAATTTAAAAAAGTGAGTATGTTGCTGAATGTCTCTTTGGGCAGAGGGTTAGGGTGCACACCACTAAGAAATAATTAGCTACACTCTCACATCTATTTGTATTTTTTGACATCAGAAACCACCCTGAAATAGATGTTTATTAACTCCCTGGACAAACCTCAAGTTACAATAGTCTCTTGCAGAGAGTTAATTGTGGTAAACATGATTTTTTTTATCTGTACAATCCATGAATGTCCAGTTATGTATAAATCAGTGAGGATATAGTGATTTTGTTTAACTACCCAGGTTCCAGATGTGGGCAGGGCTTCTCAATTCTCGCTTGGCCCATGGTTTAAACATGACTCACATACTTGGTAGCATTATGCAGTTTTAACTCTCTGCCCCAAATATTCATGGAAATGATGTTTCATGTGATCCTTTATAATCTGACTCGTTTAATGTCAATGAGAAATTTTTATGTATACAATTTATATATACAAACAATCATAGCAGAAGGTAGATAAAATAGAGATTACATTCAACTTTTTTTGAAAACAAGGTGTGTTGGTGCAAGTAAGAAGCGTTGCACAAACCCACACAGAAACCAGGTCAAACTATTAAAAGGTTTAAAGTGTGGCTAGAAACCGCAACTGCCCAGACAATAGTGACTTCCTGTGACCGTTCATTTCTCAAAACTCACTCCAGCTCAACTCAACACACACATCCATCATTGCACGCCAAACCAAAAGCCCAGTTTCACTCGCCAGCCTCTTTCATTACAAAATATTGATCTGTAAAATATAGAACTACTCTGGGGAGTTCGAGAAGCATCTTCAGTGCTAAAGTCAGAGCTCACTGATTAGAGTTTAAACGTGTGGTTGCCATTGAAATTCCGCACTTTGGTTTGCAACACTAATTTTTCAAAGTCTGACCTTCATTTGAGTTTATAAAAGTACAACTGGTGCACATTTGTACTGAAAAACAGCAGTACTTCATTGTCCACTCTTTTCAGGTGAGTACATTGTATGTCAAACAATGACCCTGATGGCAAACAGAGAGAGGAGAGGCAGTGTTTAAAGCTACAGGTCAATGAAAGAGAATTTCCAGCAACATTTACAAACAATATACAGTATTTCAGTTCTTTCAAACACTACTCAGTAGGCTTAGGAGCCCATACATACTATTCATAAGGCTAAAACATCATCATATACTTAGAGAGACAAACTCTTTGCACTGATAATGTTGTCGTCATTGACCATTTTTAAAATTAGATTGTACAATTCCAGGTTTAGTAATGTTTGGTTTTGCAGATCTTCGAACAGATGTGAATCAAAGCCATTTTCCAGGTGAATATTAACCATTGATTATAATGACCGTTAAAAATAACAAACATATATTTAGATCATAGAGAAATGGGCTTTTTTCTTTAATGACATCACTTGGCTCCTTAGCAACTAATCTGTTTACCCTAGCAACCAAATTTGCCTAGCAAACAAGTTTATCTCAGCTTTAGAAAATGATAAAGACTTTGAAATGTTGGGGGTTGGTTTATATACCTTATATTGTGACTGACTCCCATGGGAACCATTCTATTTTGCTAAAAAAAATTTATTTAAAAGAAACTTTTATAAGCCAACATGAAAGTTCACAAACTCTAGCCATCTAAAGCTCCTGTGAAAAAGCTGTCCAGTCGTCTACACTGTGGAGTCTCCTGTGACTGTAGTTTCAAGTTGTCAAGCAGAAACCTAGTTGATTATGAGATTAAATTTTGATTTGTATGCACTCTGTCCTTCAGATGAGATATTGTGGTGAAAACAGTGACAATCAGCATTTGAAGAAATTTTTTGGGGAGAAAAATAATTGGTTATATCTTAACATAAGTATTAATGTTTTGTTGATAATGTAATCTTCAAATTCTCCAAATAAATGCAACTAATGTAATTTTCTTGAAGTAATATATATTTTTTGTGAAATAAATGTAGCTTCATTTCTAAAAAAAAAACTATAAGTATTAAAAAACAATCACTTTTTAGTCTTAACTAAAGCCCTGTAAAGAAAAAAAATGCAGGGGAAAGGGGAAGACAGCAGGAGACGAGTGAGACAAGGGCATAAAGATGGTGACACAGCACTGGAGAAGCAGGGATGAGAGTGAGAGAGAAGACAGAAGAACCCAGTTTTCTTGCCTCACAACAAACAGCTTTTCCAGTTGAAGCCTTGAGGTTGAGAGGAGATGAGTCAAGGGCATTCCCTGTCACTAGTTACGCGGTCGTAATGTATGAGCTTATTCAGACCGAGCGCAAGTCTATGTATCTCCATATACAGGATGCACACAAACATATAAATCTGAGCTGTTTATACTTTACAATGCCCCAGGAGATTGTTCCGGTGTTTCACAGATCAGAAAACATGGTGGAGTTAGCTCCAAATGATCCACTTAAACCGTGTTACACTGTATGTGAGAATTTATTAATAATTAATGCTCCAATGGATGCACATGTACAAATACAGGACTGTCGACTGTATTCAAACAAGGAAACTTATGTAGGCACACTACATATATTCCTAGATTTTAAACCATTCAGATGCTCGAAAGTAAAAACAAGCAAGTCTTTGTAATGCCGCTATCTTGCATCTTGTTGCTGTGCTCAACTTTGCCACAACAAACCGTCTTTCTCAGGTAGTAGAGTTTGGCTGTTTTTTTAAAGACTCACAATACCCTGGGTGTAAACATTTTGTGATTTGCATGTGTTGAGCGTTGTTTAAGACAAGTTAATTGTCTGTTACGTTTTATTGTGGGGGAAACTATGTCATTTTGAAGATTTTTTCGGTGTTTGTGGCTTCCTGTTCAAAACAAAATTTCCGCGGATGTTGAGTTTTTGCACCGATCCATTTCGATGTTGTGTCAGTACCTCATTATTATTTTCCTTCACTCCTCTGGTTCATTTAATTTGGTCTGGACCAAGAGGAACAACTGAAGCATGTTGGTCGTTTTTACAAAACAATGATTGCTCTGATACATACAGGTTGAGAATACAGCCATGTGACCTCAAACGAGCGACTCATTGATCACATACGTCTTACAAATCCATGAACTGCTTACTTAATTTATAATGGTTGATCATACACCGAATTTTAATCCTACAAAGTCCCTAACTTTGTCCAGGTGTACCTATAAGAATTGGCAAAACTGTAGTAACACCAAATATTGTTTTGATTCCGATTTTTCTTCTGTTGGCTCATTTTCCATTTTTGTTATCATTTTTTTTAAGAAAACATTATTCATTTACAATGTTTGTGACTTCAAATTTGTAACCTAACGACCCAAACAATTGTGAATAAACACAACTTAATTATTCCCTTGGAATTATTCAATCGAAAAGGATTCTTAGTCAAGAGTTAATAATACAAGTTAATAAACCAAGTGATGAAGTTGTCAGTCAAGAATGAACCCCTAATTGTGCAGGGTCTTCATATAGAGCTCTTTGATTAGGCAGGGCGGAGTAATGATGGTCAATAGTAATGAGCTGCTGCTGGTCTTCATCTGCATGTGAGAACTATGTATTTGATTGGAATGTGCCCATCTGAAAATGGGATTATCATAGGGGACCTTCAGGTGACTATTCGTGTAAACACGTCTACATCCAAAATGTGTAACCATTCTCAAACTCTCAAAGAATTAAACTCAGTGAGAAGCTCAGGCAGATGAAGGAGATTTGCAAAAAACAAATCAATGTTATCATATTCGAAAGGACGAAGAAGCCTTGTGTGACGCGACACCTGAATCACTGCCTCCAACTCTCCTGAATGAAAACAGCCAGGAAGCCCATACATGGGCGCGAATGTGTTCACATGACATCACAAAAACTCCCCTCAACTAGTTCAACTTATTACCTTCAGTGAGAAAAGAACAGCTGTTTCCATGGCAACAGTGCAGCGAGAAGGAGGTAATGACATGGAGCGGAAGAGGAGTGTGTGTGTTATAGACGCACGCATACTGTTTTTCTCTGTAAACTTCCTGATTACACGATGTTGTTTTGGCCGTTGAGACAAAAGAGAGGATTTGTTTTTATGCACGTACCATGCGAATGTTCACAAAACATGTCGAAAAAGAGAGGAAAGTGAGAGTACGTTAGTAAAACCCAGGGGCAACACAAGCCACCCATGTGTTTAGGTTTCGGTTGTCTTTTTGGCTGTGTAATGGCAATGTTTGGAGGTTGCTCCTTAGAAACAGTTGCCATGGGGTCCCACTACACTGTAAATCTGCAGTTTACGCCAACCTTTAAAGTGTTGCCTCTACCAAACCCAACCCAACATTGAATCACGAGTCAGATTTTAACTCCAATTAAGGGAAGATAAGCACTAATAGAGGGTATGCATTGATGTGACTTTCCACCAGGCCATGCCCCCTTTACTGAGACGGAGTGGGAAAACAAGTCCTTGTGTTTAATATTTAAATTTGGCCAGAAATTGGATTTCCTTATATCTATACATTTCTGATTTCAAGTACACAAAACAAAGTTCTAAGGCATACAAAATGTCTGTTTGCCATATATTGTATATTTTCTATGTTCATAACGTTCATAACACCGAAATAGCAAAGATTTAATTTACAATTGACACGTTTGGAAGGAGTTTGCATGTTCTTCCCAGGCTTGCGTAGGTTTCCTCCATGTACTCCGGTTCCCCCATAATCCCAAAAACATGGTTTGGTTCATCTAAATTTCCCTTATGGTTGGTGTGATCATACAGGGCTTGGGTGCATATATTTTTCCCCAAAGTGAAGGGAAAAAGGTTGAAAGAGGGAAGAAAGCTCAGACTTAGATGGAGAAAGTGAGGATAGCTGATAGCACAGGTGCACTATTAACTCCTCCCGAAATATGTTTAATCTAAACGTCACTAAGTGATTTGTACGATACATATGGTTAGAGAAATTTAGCTCCTGGATTCCATTTACTAATTCAAAGTTCAGCAATTAATTAGCTTTTCCTTTTTATGCATTTCAGCAGTTTGTAGAATGATGTCCCTGAAGTCTTTGAAAATTTCGAGCAGTCAATCGCACAATATTTTTTTCCACATTTGTAGACGTCATGTGCACACCTTCTGTTCACGGGGTATCGTTAGAGAAATTTTAGTTTGTGTTTTTAATCTTTTCTTGTGTGTTCAAGTTCACTGTATTTTTAAACCTACAGCAAATGATGAGGATGAAACCCTTCAATGATTTAAAATTTAAAAATGCAGAAAAGCAAAATGTTTGGCTCTATTAATATCAGTTTCACAGCAGAGTATATTCATTTCAACAGCATTATGTTAATATGCTATACGTTAAATTATATGAAATTCATGAATATGACCGGATGCCAAACTGCTTGTATCTCTGTAAAAATCATGTTCAAATCAGCACGACATGACAGACGCCATCTGAGAGGAATTCCAGGTGTTGTTTGGAAAACTATCCGAATAGGGCTCAAGTTGATTGGTCTCATTTAAATCATAGACTCTTGCCATTACATCAAATCTGAAGAGTATTGACCAAACTCTTTACTGTAACACTTTAATCCCAAAAAAAATAATCAACATTTAACTGTGTATCTTCTAATTAGCAAGTTGTGAGCGCAAACCACTCATCCATGGCAGCTGTCAATCACATGCAGGATCTCCGGGTGACAGAGCTGGAGAAATGTCTATCTCTCCCCCTCTGGGTCTCACTGAAGTCTGCGTGAGTGTGTGAGTGATGAGGGGGTGGCGCTGGGTTGTTGAGGCTGTGTGTGAGACTGCAGCCTGAAAACAGCGGTGGCATGTGACAGGGTTGTCACAGCAACAGCTGACCTCTTTCAACTCAGCAATGAGGATCTGGGTTTCCATTCATATGGCCCCTACACAGTGTACACGTCTTCCTGAGGTGTCATTGTCAAAATTGAGTTTTATAAATGTTACAGGCAATGTGTGAAGTACCAGCATTCTATAGAATACTTAGGCAATGTATAGAGTGCCTGATGGATTTTTGGAGTTTGCGAAGATGTTACATGCTTTGCCTAAGCATCGATACTGTATACACCACATGCTAAAAGGCACTGTACGAGAAGACTTTCTTACGGTGCTTTGAATCAATTGATCCTCTTGGTCTGGACCAAATTAAATGAACTAGAGGAGTCAAAACACCACGGAGTGGAACACTATAAAGCTACACTACAAACATCAACAAAATACATATATGACATTGTTTAAGGGTGCCATTACATGCCTTTTCCAAACCATTTACAATCAAAGTGATCCCCTCCAGACTACCTTTAAAACTTTCAAAATACAACATGTATCATAAAAAATGTCTTTGAAATTCTGCTCATATTTTCAGTAATCCTCAAATGTGTCATTTTCCCCGTTTCCCATGTGTGGTGCTCAGAAATCGAGAAAACATTATCATTATTTGAAGTTGAATTAATGTAATCAAATGGATATAAAAAATGCTATACATGATGTAGAAATCTCTCATATGTATGACCCAGAGTCTCACCTGGACACTTCCAGGTGTTTTTTTTTCCCCAACCTCTCAGAAAGTGTGTTAGCTCTACATGGAAATGGGATCTTAATCCAAATGGGTTGTAGGAGGGGAAGAAAATCAATGACGTGTTTTATTTTCTCTAGCCTTTTAGGATAAAAAATAATATAAGATTACAAATACGTAAACAAAGTACTATACTATCCTGTTTTCTGGTTGATTTCTGCAAATAGGAAGTTACATCACAACAGGAAGTTACAAGTTCCTTAATTTAACCAACACAACTAGCTTCTTCCCATTTTTCTCTCCGGATCCTCAAGGGGACTCACTCCTGACCCATTCCTCTTTGTAAAACTGCAGTGTGTTTAACTGACAGCTTGATGCTTTAGCCGATTAAAGCCTCGTTTTCTGTTAAATCATCTTAAACCTTGCTTTCAGAGTCTTCTTACTAGGGCAGGGGTCTCCAACCCGGTGCCCGCGGGCATCTTGTCGCACGCGAGGACCACATCAGTCGCCCGGGCAGCCCCCACCTGTTCTAAAAATAGCTCAAATACTTGCCAGAGAGCTGAATCTAATTTAATATGATTGCTATTCTTGTTTAAATGACACTTGCATGTAAGCTTCATGTGATAATATATAAATAAAAAAAATAATAATATATATATGAACTACGACCGGGGAGAGTTGAAAGGTCAGAATGACGCGCTACGACGAAACAATTAAGCAGCGCAGGAAAATGAGACAATTGAGTCATAGAAAGGTCATTTAATATTCGCAACGAATGCAAGGTAAAGATTTTTTTTTACCTCCGTGGAAGGAGCATATGTTTGTCTCATTTGCGCGACGACTGTAGCGGTGGTGGCCAAGCGGCACAACGTGGAGAGACATTTCACGACACCATCTCAAAACTCACTCAGAGTACAACATACTGGTAAACCGCACGGAATGCCAGGCTTCCCAATAACTGAAAGAAACCAATACCAGATTTGGTTTCCAGTTCATGTTTAGTTCAATGCATGTGTAAAATGTAAAAATATTTACAATATTCAAGCTCACTTTTTGTATTTATATGATTTATTATTTGTACATTGTGATTTCCTTGGACTCTTTTAGAAGTGATCATTGTTTTTGAGCTTGTATATATATTTTTTCAATTTAAATAACACTTGCACTAAGACAAATCATAAATATAAAGTGTGGCATATAAATATTTATTTGTTTACTACCTTGTTAATTAATTTAATTCATATTGCAGCAATGAATATCCTTAATTATTAATAAATTTTGAAGAGGTTATCAAAGTTAGCCCTTTGCATTAATCGGTACCCAGGAAGTAGCTCTCGGTTTCAAAAAGGTTGGTGACCCCCGTACTAGGGTTTGAATTAATATTCAATAACAGCTTTTGCTGTAACATAAACACTTATTCATGCTTGATTGGAACCTTTTTGCCTACTACTAGATCATTGTTTTCTGCAGAAAATTGTTGTGGTATATCTCTTTCTAACCAGTCTGCCCATAATCCTATGACCTCTGGCACTTTCCAACACACAGCGTGACCATTAACTGTAAACACTAGTGAGAGTTGACTGTGAAAATCTCTGTGATTCAGCAGTTTTTAAAGCATTCATACTAGACGTCCAGGCGTCAAAAACCATTCCATATTCAAAATTACTTAAAAGTTCTGCATTCAGATTGGATGTCTACATGTATTGAGCTGATTGAACAGTTCCTAGTACCTGGTAAAGTGGCTGGTGAGTCAAATGGATGGGCTATCCCTATTGCAGCATGAAAGAACACCAGTGCCCAAAAGCTAGCTCCATATCAACATAGATGAGTGTCTTACCTGTGGCTCAGTCAGTAGAGTATTGTAGATTTGAACCTCAGGAAAGAAAAGAACTGACCAAAGGTGTTCAATCCTTGAAATGTAAGTCACTTTGGATAAGAGTGGGTTTGGAGGGCCTTTGACAGGTCTACAAAAGGTATTACCTCAGCCAGGCCTCCTCCTCAAAAATGCTCTTAAAAACTACTGATACACATGAAACTTGAAAGCTTTCCTTGAAGAGTTGAAGCTCATGCAGCTAGTAGGCTTACACAATTGTATGCAATGTCTTTAGTGTGTAAACACAAACAAATACAAGGTTTAACAGAAAAATCTTTGAGTCTGAAGCTATTTGGTAAAGCAAAATGACCCATGTTGCAGAGATATAGTCTTCTACCGCTCTATTACCGGTTGGCCTGCTTTGGAGCACAAGATATCAAAGAAACCAATAAGAAACCCGGTTTAAGCACTGGAATTAAATCCTGACACCCATATGGGGCCTGCACTAGACTCTATATGGATACACACTTTGAGTGTAGAATGCAAGGTGAATAGAAAACATGCCTTTCTCTGTCTGTGGGACTTGTTTTGTTTTTATGCTGCAGTGTGGAAATGTATTGCATCAATGTGTTACACCCTGCGCTGAGAGAGAAAGACCAGTGAAGCAAAGAAAAAGCTGAAATAATTTGAGAGAGTGACCTATATTTCTTGAATTCTGCTGCCAGACAAATCAGCACAGATGTTCCACGATCTCAATGTTCCTAAAAGACTTTCAAACGATACCAGCACCATAACACTCTATTGCCATAAAAAAATATTATGCTCAATGTATTGACTCCATCCACTTGAATAACTCAATTCAGATGTTCTTGTACAAAATTTACAAATATAAATTAAATATATGCATTTGACACTTTACCCAAAGCAAATTATGATGGGGGAAAAATTTGTAATCTATCACTAATAGTCTGCTAATCGATAGAAATTTTGAATGAAACAAAGAATGCTATCAGGATAGTTTTTTCATGCATTTAAACTTTCAAAACATCTGAGAAATTCATGGTGGAACTTTTAAAAGAAGTCACCCATGGAACAGGTTACGTTGTGAATTTACTTGCTACTGTTATTGAATATATATTCAAAACCAAGTAAGACGACTATGAAAGCAAGGTATAGGACTTAACAGAAAACACCGATTTATTTAGCTTAATCATTTTTCAGCTAAACACAGCACTCCTATGAACGAAAGGAAAGGGGGAATGGAAAGAAAGGGGGGGGGGTCAATTCCATCCTCCCACCTTTGTGGGCATTGCTTGGAAAGGGTCCCTTCCTGTGCTAGCATGACATTACATTTTAGTACCAAGGTTTGGTAGGAGCATCTCAACCAATGACATGAATCCAAATTAAAATGCCATTTCAAATTAAATTGAAAGGCTTCCAACTTCTATCTAATCTTTGGGAGTACCATCCCTGGAGACCATCCCTTGACAGATAGGCTTCAACACTAGGCTGAATTTTGTGTAAGTGTAATCTCTTTAGTACCAACTAGTGCATAAAGCATGGTCCATGAAGACATAGATAAGCTGTTCTAGTTGAATATGACTTTCCAGGCTACAACTCAGTGAAACACTTATAAAGTGAAATAAGCGACCCAGGCATTCTCATATTTGACCTCACCAAAGTGCTTCTGGAGGAATTGACCAAAATTCTCATAATACACCCCTACACCTTGCAAAAACCCTTTCCAAATGTGCAGGTTTAATACCCTTGTTGCCAATTTAAAGCCTATGGATTAAGAAAGTGGTAGTCACTTAAGTTTACTCTAAAGGCAGATTAGTGAATACTTTTAGCAATATTGAGTATACGGGTACTGCTTTATTAGTGAAGGCAACACTAGTTAATGATTACTGTGTTTTCTCATGGTTGAGCAATAATGATTAAACAGAGCACTTTTAGCAGAGTGATTATTTTTTAATCTGCATGCAAAGTGAGTGTGTGCCTCAATGATATAACCAGCCAACAGCTTCTAGCATTATTGGATTGGATTGAGAAAGTCAGACTAGCATGTAGAAACCGGGATGGAAACAGAGAAATTCATTAATGTCAAGAGGACCATCGAGAAATACCATTTTCTCTAAATTAATTAATTGCCAATGAGGCAACACTTACTCAGTGAACAAACTGTTAGTCATCGCTTAGTCTTTAAGGTAATTATTGAGGATTAGTGGTTCTTTGACTAAGAAAATAAAGGTAGTTTAAGATTATTATTCTTCATATGTGCATTCTTCATCATTCATTGATGCCTATATTCATTTCTTTGTCGTCAGAGAGTTTGCCCCATTTAAGCAAAGCAAGTATTTGAGTCTTGGCAACAATTTGGCAACCACCCCTGATCCAGTACTACCCTTGCAACTAGACAAGTTGTAACCAAATAGTTTGGACCATTCTTTTCAGATCCTAGAAACCACCCAAAATATATCTACAACTGTTAAGAACATTTAAAGAATACCTTAGCAACCACTGAGCAACCATTCAGAAATTCCATAAACTATTTCTTTGATCTTGGGGTATTATCAGGTTTACTTTAGAGCTAACTTCAAACAAATTAAAGACTAGACCAATTTTAATGACAATATGGCATTAGCTTTTCCAAGGTTATGTCAAAGCGTTTTCACACAAGAATTTAAAAATTGAAAAGAAAAGCTGAAACTGTGTCTCCAAACATGGTCAGTGGTAATGGATTTACTGTAAATGTCATGGATAATGCCTGACACAGGAGATAAATGAATAACACAAGCAGAGCTATGCTGAAGATGTTGCAAGTAGGCGAACCACTGTGTAAACAGAACTTCTGTTTGCCTTGTGAGAATAAACAAAAAAATCACGTATTAGACATTGATTGAATCCAGACTCATTCCAGGGTTTATAGCTCTTCAGATTTCACCAGTTTGATTTACCATTTACATAGTACATCCATAAGCTTAACAAATCTATTGGGATGTCTAGTGCGCACAAATAATAGATAACTGGGTTTCCCAAAGACGTCCCCCATCTGCCATTGGCTAGTCAAACAGATACTCACACTTAAATATGCTACAAAAACCCCGCCCTCTTGTTTGTATTCCGATGCAAACAAAAACACTTCTAAAAGATGGTAGAAACGGACTTTCATGTTTTCCTGCTGGTTGTCTAGTTTCCAGGTATCAGGTTACTGTGATCGCGAACCCAGTTCATATCTGTGTAGAGATTTCAACTTCTCTTTTATTTTTTAAATTAAAGGTCTTCCAAATCTGCTGATATGGAGCTTTCGTAAAAGACGGGGAATTTAGAAGTAATAATGTGAAAAGAAAACTGATAAAAGCAAAGTTTGTTTTCCTTTTTTGGTCTCAGATTTTTATTTAACTTATTAGTTCCGTAAAGATGTTTCAAAGAGTCGTTTGCATAAATCCCATGTAATTTAACACTATATAATTAGAGGATGTATGTTTTTATCATTTGGGGATAAGACACTGGGGAACTGACAGTACTTTTTCTAGAACCTTTTCCCCCTAATGATCCCTGGGCCCCACCCTTTAGAAAGGCACCTGACCTCTCCAATGTTCTCGGTGACATTCATTAACTCACAGTTGCAACCTGGCAACCTGTGGGCGATCGCTGTTTAGAGGGCAAATCACACACCGTGACATTTAGGGCTGAACGCCTCACCTGTTAACATGCGATACGTTTCCTGACAACGAGGGAAACCTCATTTGGTGTCTGTGAAATAACCTTTAAGGGAAATCTCATTCAAACTGTTTACATCTGGCAGGTTTGCTCTGGAGGCCACATTCTGAGCTTGCTTTAATGAGCACCGAGGGATGGAGGCTGGAAGGCGTCAGTGCTGTGGCTCAGGCCTTGACAAGCCCAGTAGTGATGTTACAGTCCTGAATAAATCGTGTTTGTTCAATAACATGCACTGACTCATATCTTTCTCCTCCTCTAGAAGTAACGGTTGTTTTATATCTTTACGACTTCTTCTATGATATTTATACCTCCCACACTGTTTTGTGCGTCCATCTGAGGTGAAAGGGTGTCCCAAATCTTTTTTTTTTTTTATTGATGATGGTGACTGACTTACGCTGATATCTGGAGATGATTACGATCTGTGTTCATATATAGGTCTATTAAATGTAAACCACAAAACACTAGTTTTATAGGAGTAATGCACCATTATTAACCTAATAGCGTTAACGTTAGACAATAGTCTTGCATTTGGCACATCAATTTTTTATTAAATTGCATTGAAGATTAAAAAGAAAAACTACCAGAACTTCAAAACAAGTTAGTTGACAAATGTGGCTTCGTAGGGGTATCCCAATTCTTAGGGGTATATGTTCAGCTCTTAGCCCTCACTTTTAAGGGTAAAGGGGTAGGAATAGGGGGGAGGTTTAGGGGTAGGTGAGATAAACACAGATTTTATTGAAGGTGAGATAAATTCCCTTGAAAAATGCTGGCCAAGTAATGAGTTGGATGCAACATTTTCTTCTCTTTTTG
The DNA here is from genome assembly GCA_007224835.1 of Danionella cerebrum. Lineage (NCBI taxonomy): Eukaryota > Metazoa > Chordata > Actinopteri > Cypriniformes > Danionidae > Danionella > Danionella cerebrum. Next base: position 90,374 of record SRMA01026314.1, read on the forward strand.
CCGGCCAAGATTGTCCAAGTTGTTAAAAATCAAGCATCGGTGATTGGTAATAGGAAATGGCTGTAATTTCTCATGTCTTTTCAATCTCATCTTTTGTCTATTGTTATAATGATTACCAAACTAAAATCTATTTGCTTTGTATAGTAATGTGTTCAGTACAACCTGCCTCCACTCGCAATATTCTTGGTCTGGTTTCTTGTCCCCAAACCTGTTTGTAAGTGGAATTGAAATGGAATAAGCATGATCCATGGGACTGTATTCAAAAACTGTTTTTCTAATGACACCCTACTTCTCTTTAGTTTACAAGCCTCACTTTTGTTTCTACAAGTGGAAATATGTGATACAGCAGATTATTTGTGAGACGAAAAGCATATTAGAAATCTTAAAGGCAGGGTAGATTGTTTACATTAGTATCGATCAAAACAACCTCTGTTGAACCAATGACTTGAGGCATAATGTGGCCAATGATCATAGTGGTTTTTGCTGTGTCATCACTGGCCTGAATAATATAGATAAATATCTGGAAACAGAAGACTTGGAGAGCATACAAGTTGCAGAGAATTATAGTAATGCGGGTAACTATTTATTTGTACAAGTTTTTGAAATTTATTTGATCTGGTAAGTCATAAAAACACATGCCACTTATTGATTGGCTACAACCACATTTTTCTGAATTCTTTTTTTAAAAAAGCACCTTTTTTATTTTATCTTTCAAAATTCACAAATTTTGACAATCATTATAAGATGTGTGCACAAAATAAAAGTTTTTGGCTGTAAAATTTTACATTTGCTCACTAAATATTTACGAAGGGCAGTAAACGGACAAAGTTGATCATTATATCAGATATGTGTCAATGGGTTTGCTTTCTACATTATTTTTGTGCGTTCTAGGATTTGACAATTATGACAAATATTTGAGACGCAATTGTTCAAAGGTTGTAACTTTTTTTTCAGACCTTTCAAGATTTGTCAAAAATTTTTCTAGCGAGTTATTTAGGTTATTAATCTTTTAATTGAAATGTAATTTCGATTATAAGGGAAAAAAAATTATATATATATATATATATATATATATATATATATATATATATATATATACTCCATA
>SRMA01026315.1:0-37525 GCA_007224835.1 Danionella cerebrum
CAGATGATCGAACTCTTGAAATCTATGTGCAATACTGGAATATCAAAAAAAAATTGCAAACAAAATAGTCACTTCCTGATGAGCTGGTGCCGAAAATCAAAGAAAAAAATCGAGAAGGCCTTTTTTTGAATGTAATAACTGACTTGCGTCTTAGAACACATTGACCAGGGGTTCCTACATTTTTTCCAGCCGTATAGCCCTTAAGAGACCTCAGCCTCAGTCATGTACCCCCTGCTTCCTATCACTCTTAATAAGTGACTGTAAATAGATTATATAAAACGTCAAATAATCACTGAACAGTTGATTATTTTTCCTGAAAGTGTTGTCTTTCATAAGATTTATCTCTGTTTAATGCGATGGATGTTCTTAGGCAGAGACACACAGAGACTTGGCATTTTGTTTGTTTTACTTGATTCTCATTTTCACATAAATAAATAGAAAACAGAAAGTTTTGTTTCATTTGCATTTAATTAAGTTGATTTTTATTTTTCCAAAACATAGAAATATCGGAAAAACAGGCTAATACTTTTAATTGAAATTCAATAATTGGCACAGTTTAGAAGTCTCTCTCTCTCTCTCTCTCTCTACAGCTGCTGGTAATTCTTTGTCTCTGCTCTGTCAGTACTTGAAGAAAAAAAGGTTTCACTGCTTAATTTCTTTAACTTGTTTCCCTTTACATAAAAATAAAAATAAACGGAAATAACCCTAAAAATAATGTTTTATATGTTCCTTGCTTTAATAATGAGCGAATGTCAGTGTTCCTTCCTTCTGCGTCATGCTCTTCACTTCTTCAGGGTGAGGCAGTTCCGCACAAGAGCACGAAAATGCACTTTGACCCTTGAATTTATTCATTATTTGTTTTTAGCAAAATATTTAGATATTTCCCTTTTGCGGGAGTCCCTCAAACAAACAGAGCATTAGGTACCGCGGTTATCATGCTGGAGTGCAGGTCTCTATCTCTCCCAAAATACGCAGATGATGAAAAAGGGCAGTGGGAGGAATCTACTTCATAATATTATTAAAAGACATTCTCTAACCAACAATTTATAATTAATAATATAAACACATGCAGATAAAATCCATGCACTTTTATGTTTGTGTATAAAATGGCTGAATAAAATGCCAGGGAATGCAGGACTCTACATTGTAAAACTTTTTGTTGTAAATTTACAGTAAAATACTTGGAGCTTGGTTGCCAGCCACATGCTGTGTTTGTACAGGACGAATACTGTAAACAAAAAGTACAGTCCAGTACTGTAATTTCGAAATGCAGTATTACTACTATAAGACCGCGATTTTGTTAAAGTTTAACGTGGAAGCAATGTAGAAGCAAATAAAAAACAACATTAACTACCGTATCAATACTCAGACGAACAATTGTCCATTTTTATTCACTCTTAAGTCGGTTTACGATCGTCGCAGTTTCAATTTAGATTATTCATTTGATTGTTTCTCCGTATCTGTAGTGCAATGTCGCCCGTTTCGCTAATAGGCTAATGCTCACCCGGCCAAATTATAAATTTCGTAATGTAATGCTCTCGGAAGCTGGGATTAATTACGATGCTGATAACTGAGCTTTAGTTTACTGCCTTTATTTGTGGTCCACTACACTAACAGCAGATAATGATTGTCACATTAGGTATGATGAACAATGAGAACTATAAGAACCCTACAACAGCAATCTCGGTTAGTGATGTAGTGATATCATTTATGATGATATGCGTGCAGTGTCCCACAATGCAATGCATTTTACAGAATAATGCTGTATTTGGTATTTCCCTGTCTGAAAACAGAACACCAGTGTTTAAGATTGAAAGTCCCTGTAAATTTACTGTAAAGTTTAACAGTGTAGCGCACAAAGATTGGTTCAGTTTGAAAAAGGTTTGAAAAAGACTATTTAAAGTCTGCATTTTGTTTCATGTTTGTTAAAGCAGAAGCACATTCACAGAGAGGCTTGTGCTGGAGAAACTCATCAGAGGTTCTGACTCACTCGTAGCGGGCGCATAGAGATCTTTGTGGTGTACCAGTTTGAATATAGTTTCCAGGAATCTGCTGGAGTCTTCTGAGTTTATTAAACTTTTACTGATCCATCGGTGGTGATCTCGATACGGCTGTCAGACACTAACAATTATGTTTTTATGGCGGTGAATGCTCAACTGCGCCATCACCTCCTCAAGGTGCACATGATAGTCAGTCTTTATGCTGAACTTATAATCCTCTTGATTAAAAAATCCACTTATGATTTTCCCTGCAATACTCTCGCTTGCCCACCATTTGGGAACCACTGATGTAGACGAAACACAAAGCATGTCATCTTCCTTCTGGGAGGTGATGATCATGAACCACTTTAATGACAGACCAAAGGAATTTTAGAATGACCACAACAACATTTCAGATGTTGTGCGATGAAATTAGTTCATTAATGCAGATCCCATCGCGCCTCAGTTTGGACAGAAAATGCATTGCATTGGGATTTAATCGGTTAATGCATTTCCTTCGTAGTCTATGCTAATGTTTTCATATTGAATAAAAGGTTTATCTTACTCAGGTGTGTGCATCTTGGTGTTTCATTCTGAGTTACTTTTATACAATTCCTGATGTTTGTAAAATTTTGTATTTTGTTCTTTTTTTTATAAATTAGGCAACAGTTTAAACAAATCAAAAGTTTCTTTGAATAATTTTATATGATTTTCAGTATTGATATTTCAGCACTGCGATGGACTGCCGATTTGTCCAGGGTGTACCCCACAATGTGCAATGGAGATGGATGCACCGGCAGACCCTGTGACCCGGAATGGGAATAAGCGGGTTCGAAAATCAATGAATGAATAAATGAATATTGGAGCACAAACATCATGATCTCATAAAATTATAAAGGTTTTCAAATTTCAAGCATTAGCCTGTTTTAGATTAATTTTCATGTTTCATCAATGAACATAATGGTTATTGAACAAAATAAAATCTGTTTTATGTTAATATAAGTAACTAAGGAGACACCCAGCTGTCCATTATCTTTAACATAGAATCAATAGCCTCAATGATCTATCAGTTTCCTCCACATCATATAAAATATTAGAAATATTAATCATATTTAGAATCCTCCATTGTGAGCCAAACCCAGACAGCCTCTCACAGATATGAGGGATCTTCCCGAGAGTGACAGCTGAAGGGTCACAAACCATTATTTCACGATCATGAGCTAAATCTAATTTGAAGCTATTATAGCTCAGTTGTCTCCTACTCACAGAGCAGCAGATGTAGAGACAGGAACGTCGAGAGTTATTAGTTTTCACATCACTTCAGAACATGGTCAACAATCTGGTATAATCCCTAAGATCTTCATCAGTTTTTCAGCACCATGTTTTACTCCCCGATATGAACATTGCAAATGAAACATGATCGTGAAGCATACAGCTGAGTTTCTAGATTCACTTAGAATTATTTTGTGTTCAGAAAGTTCACTTTTATAATAAATTAACAAAATGCATTTGTAGCGATTAAGCTCCCTCCGAATCAAATGCATGTGTGTACTTTTAATCGAACTATTTTCAAATCAAATCAATATTTGGTGTGACCACTGCTTTGGTTTGCCTGCACTAATGATTAATCCAAATCTCCAACTCCATTTGCAGAAATTCAGTTCCAAATGTTCAAGGACCTCTGCCGCGTTTCACCGTGACCCAACCGTGAATTTTTGACTGAAGACAGGTAGTCCAGCCTGAGTTTACTCAATAAACACTCTGATTCTGAGTACCAGAAACTAGCGCAAGGAGCTAGCAGTCCGTGCCAGATCCAGCAACCACCAATATCACTCACTCAAGATGGGGAAACACAGATCAAGCACTACAGACAGGACGAGACTTCAGATTGCAAACAAGAGAAATGTGTTTGGTAATGATCAGACAGAATATAAAGGGTGTTTGATTGACAGCAGCTGAATGAGAAGTGGAAGGGAGCAACAAACAAACAAACAAACAAACAAACAAACAAACAAACTGCCTTCAGCTACAGACAAATATTTCACATTTTCACATTCATCAGTCCAGAGCTTGAATCCTGAATCTCAGATTCATGCGCAATGCAGTTTCCAACCTGGTCCTGGAACTTCAGATCAGCTCTGTATCCTCTATAGCACATGTGTCAAACTCAAGGCCCAGATGTGGCCCGCCATGTAATCTAATGTGGCCCGCGAGAGCTTAAAAGTTTTAAGTGTCTAAAAATAAAAAAACGAAAATGAAAAAAAAAACTGCATTTTCCACAATGCCTACGGCAGCCGCAACGGTATTTCCGCATCCATACTCACGAGTGAAACTGCAGAGCTGCCGTTTCTCACACATTGAACGTAAGACTCTCGCATTTGAGGGATCTCTCACGCCACACCTCCGATTTCTCACGCTAAAATAAATTTCATGATGTGAAATGGGCGGAGCTAATAGTTTATTTGTGATCTGTTTCTGGAGCCTGATGATAAAAGATGATGATCGAAATGCATCGTCTTCAGTCTGTGAGGGTTTTTTTCGCTAAACAAATTACAAAAATGCTATTTTTCTTTATTCACTTGGACAGTTTGATCCTTCATTAATGGAGTTATGTGGGTTTTCATAAGCTGACAAAAAACAAAAGGATTTACATTAGAACAACAAGCATACAATTGTTTCTATGCAACTGAATTGTCACTTGAATAAGTTATAAGTAATGAGTTATTTAACATTAAGGAGTAGTTACATTTATTTTATATTACATTCGATTATATTGTTTTACATTTATAAGTTACATCTGGCCCTTTGAGGACAACCATCATGCTAATGTTGCCCTCGGTGAAAATGAGTTTGACACCCCTGTTCTATAGGATGCAGCAGGATTCATGGGAGTTTGCCCAACCAATCCACATGTGTTTTGTGGATTTGCAAAACGTCACAGTTTCCCTGTACCACGAGCTGTTGCGATAGAAACGCTTTATTGGCAAGTAATGTGTTAAAAATATTAAAGATGGTTTATAATATTCTGATAAAAACATTTAATATATATCAACGGGTCTGTTTTAAAAAAGTGTTAAATGTGGCATATTTTACTCTATCTTTCGAAAAAAAAAATGCATGGTGTAAACACAATCCACACAGTTCGCTAGCTGCGTCTGATAAACGTTAGATGATTCATTTTTACCGACAGGCTGATGATATCACTTTCATAGTCACGATGACGTAACGTACCTCATAGAAGAAAAATGTGCTTTAATGCCACCTCCACCACCCCTATAGTCAAATACCACCAGATGGCTGCGTCATTCATTTACTGGATTTAAGAGCACCTTTTGACACAATTAGTCACACCATCCTCATTGAAAGACTATCTCTTTTGTCTTATCACACACACCTCTCCACTGGTTCATTTCTTATCTTTCGTCCCGCTCTCAGTTCATCAAACTTGGTTCATACTCTTCCCAGCGATACCCTCTTTCCTCAGGTGTCCCCTAAGGCTCTGTCCTCGGCCCTCTTCACTATCTATCTCTTTCCGCTGGGTCATATTTTCAGGAAACATAATGTACACTTCCACTGTTATGCAGATGGCACCCAGCTCCATATTTCCTCTAAACAATCCGACAACCTCCTGCCTTCCTCCCTCACCCATTGTCTTCAGGAAATCAAATCCTGGTTCTCCTCCAATTTTCTAAAAATTACCGGTAACAGCAATAAAACTGAGGTCCTATTAGTCGGCACTAAAAATACTTTAAACAAAACAGGAGGCTTTTCAATCATTGTAGATAATTCCTCCATCACACCCTCCCCTCAGGTAAAGAGCCTGGGTTTCATCCTGGACAGTACTCTCTCATTCCAAGCACACATTAATAAAATCACACGCACTGCTCACCTCCACCTCAGAAATATCAACCGTCTCCGTCCTTCGCACACCCCCCACACAGCCGACATTCTTATCAATAGCCTGGTCACCTCACGTCTTGACTACTGTAATTCTCTACTGTATGGTCTTCCTCAGAAAACTACTCATAAACTACAACTTCTCCAAAACTCTGCTGCCTGAATCATCACCAAATCTCCATCTATTCACTGGCTCCCCGTTCAAAATCGCATCTAGTACAAACTCCTACTCATCACATTCAAGTCTTTCCATCTCACTGAACTTCTTCATGTAACCACATACGCCCGCTCACTCAGGTCTTCCTCCTCAATCCACCTCACAGTTCCTCCTGCTTGTCTCAGCACCATGGTGAGCAGGGCCTTCAGACGATCTGTGAAACTCCCTCCTCCAGACCTTCGAAACATTGACCTTCCAGACTTGAGACCCATCTCTTTAAAATAGTATACTCCACAAATATGTCTTTGTTTTATTTTTATTATATTGTCTTTTATCCTTGTTTTGTTTTATGTTGCCTGTTTTTAATTGTTTGACTCTGTACGGTGCCCTTGAGTGTCGAGAAAGGTGGTTCGAAATAAAATGTATTATTATTAAAAAGATAACTTTCTTTTGGGTACTCCGTTTATAACTTTAACTATGATGTCTTACCGTAAAGCGTTTTAATCACTACACTACCATGTAGGGAGAGTGTGATGTAATCCATGACGTTTTGCAAATCGTGTGGATTCCGAATCGTGTACTGACAGGCATTCGTGTACTGTGTCCTCCGTGGCGCCCTGTGGGGGCGTTTTTTGTCTGTGCACCCAGTAACATAAAAATAGAAAAATAGTGCATAAATTATGAGGGAAATGAATTTACTGAATAAATGCTAAATGCAATGCAAATGTGTGTTTCTATCAGAACTGAGGCATGATGGGGCGGCTTTAATGAACAAACCAACGGAATGTTGTTGTGGTCAAAGATACAAGTGTTTAAAGATACAAGTAAGTCGAAAGGTCTAAAAAAGTTACCTTTTCTTTCTAATGCAGTAAGACGCAGTTAATTTTTCTTTTGATATTTGACGCCATTTTATCAGGAAGTGACGATTTTCTTCTCTTGGATTTATTGGATGAAAACAGTGCTTAATTCTAGTTTTGCGCATAAATTTAATTTGCAGCTTTTGATGGAAACATGGCTAATTATGAGCCACATTTCTTGTTATGGAAAAAAAAGATTTATTGGTTAGAATAACTGCGATGGACTAGCGACCTGTCCAGGGTGTACCTCCTCTGTTCGCCCTATATGCACTGGCAGACCCCAGTGACCCCAAAAAGGAAAAAGCGGGTTGGAAAATGAATGAATGAATGTTTAGAATTATATTACATTTGTTAGAATAATATCAGACCTATTAGAATAAAGAATAAACCAAGTTGAGACGCACCACCTTCTTCCTGTCGAAAAGTGAGTGAGGAAGAGGAAGGGAAAGAAGTCAGAACCATGCTGTGGGATTTGTTTCAGGTTGTGGTGCCTCTGAGCAAAAAACATTTTATAAATAACTAAGTCACACGCCCGAGGCTCATTAAATTTGAACAAGTCCTTGAGCTAAAAACATACAGCGTTGAAGATATTAATAAAAACCAAAGCCCAGAGCAAGAGAGTCAGGGCCATGAATGGCAGCAGCTTTCTCAAACCCAGCATGGAAGAGAGCAACACATACCACCTGTGTGTTTGAGAGTGTACATGTGTGCACCTGCTGTGAAGAAAGAGAGAAACATGTGAGCTGACAAACACTCCGCTCTATGGAAATGTCTACTTGCCAGACTACTTGAATATGTGTATGCATTAAACCGGGCCTTTCTTGGGAGAGAGTGTTAAACTCCTTAAATAGATGCAAAAATTTCCAACACTTTTCCAACAAAAACCAACACTTCAATAACAAACAGCTGGAGTTGGTAATGTCTAACACTGATTCCAAATGAACCACCAGGATAACGGGAGGCACTTACTGTGTCAATAAATTATATGTGATGTATTAACCCTTAGAAGTCTGGAGCGTTTTTTTTTAACTACTTTACATTCATCTTCTTTCCAGCTTAATCCCTTTTGGGCTCACAGGGGTCTGCTGGCACTGGTCATATCTTCTAGTGAGAGGCGAGGGTTCTCCCTGGACACTTTCACACCAAAGTGGAATTTAGGTTATTCAGTTCACCTGACGCATGCTTTTGGGATTGTGGGAGAAACCGAAGTACCCACGCAAGCACAGGGAGAACATGGAAACTCCTTCCAGGAAGGTCACCGGCGAGCCTCCCACCTTCTAAATGAAAGGCCTACTACCTACTGCACCACCATGCCACCTTACTACTTTACAATTTTCTCAAATAAATTACCTTTAATACTGTGTCAATACTTGACATAATTGTTTTTTTTTTTTTCATTTTGCACACTGCTTTGAACATTTTAGGAGCTCTTTGTGGTCTCTCAGTAGATTAAATTAAACATTCAAAAAAATACCTACACCAAAAGCCTAACTAAGCAGGTTATACACATGATCCATGATGGCTAATGGTCTAAAATACCAGTTTGAACAATTATCAGACCAGGATCTGGGTTATCTTTCTCTCAGGACAACGTAAATGTACCCTCAAATAAAGACATGTTCTTGTTGTTGGCAGGTTTAAAAATTAAAGTTGCAAAAAAAAAATGTATCACCAACGGCATGACAATGTTACCACAAATCACAATGAAACAAAGAAAGAAAGAAAAAAAAGCACAAAACTGAAAATTTAAAGGTGCCAAGATCTGTTTTTTGTTTACTTTGGAAAGTTCATGGATGTTCACTTAAATGGATATAGCCAATAAGAAGTATCGCTCGTTTGAATAAATTTTTTTTTCTGTGTATTCACCCAGGTTCTGGAAGTGGACGGGGCTTCGCACTCTGCTCTCATCGACAGCTCTTTGTAGCTGGACAGAGATGGATGACTTTCATATCCAATGCTTCTGTGAAACGAAAACATACGTTTGCACAATTAATAGCACAGCATTGATAAATGTGTTCGGGAGACTTACAGATTTTTTTTTTTTGGCTCCATCCTGTCGGTATAGTCCTGCTTCTCACAAAGTTGTTTTTTTATCAAATCCAGTGTCCAATTGTCCTCTTTAAAAAAAAGATTATCTTCTGTGAAATTAAAGCAGGTGTGTTCTAAACACTGGCTCGCTCCTTGTCACCCACTCTTTTTACAGAATAGGTTCTGATTGTAGGTAGATTTGTAGCTATAGCATATCCTTTTAAGCCTTCTTTTATTCTTGAGGTCAATATGTAATGTTAACCTATGTAAGTGACATTTTTTTGCATCTGATTCAATGACTTCCTAATTCAATGGGAATAACTTGTTAAACATTAAATTAACATTATATTATTTTGTTCAATGGCCTTTTTCTTATATCAGTTTGACCCCAGGGTCTTTTAGCTGTATAAAACATACAAAATATTTAAAAATTACACACATTTATTTTGGGTGATATTTAGGTCACTATAATATACTATGATTTTATAAAAAGGATTATAATTATATATATTAAGTATAATCATAAATACAAACTCAACCATACCTGTAGTATTGCGAGTTCACAAGCAATGGGGGAGGGGAATCCTAATAGTTGCAAAAACTTTGATATTTCCCTTGCTTTTATGTGGGAGGGAAAAAATAAATCAAAGGGGAGGTTCACAGCTATAAAAGCTTGCACAGAAGCTTTCTAAACTATTTTTCTTTGTGTTCTCTAAAATTGAAAATGGCCTCTAAGCAAAGGTCTTCTGTTGGTGAGAATTTGTCAGAGGTTTTTCACTGTGAAAGTATGGAACAGAGGAGAGGCAACTTTTGGAGGACCCTAATTATGAGACATCCTCCTAAGGAGACTGTTGGCCCTCCTGTTGTCTTTCAACCACCAGCAGACACATCACCTTCAAAAAAATGGAAAATTATTATGGTCCTGCTCCCCACTTGAACGACAGGGTAGAGTTAGAGCTGCTGACGTCATCAAAATGGTTCCAGGGCCACCAGATATGCTGTCAGTCATGTTCCAGACATAAAATCAGCATTTCAGCTTTTCATTACACCATCAATTGAAAACGATATACTTGAAATGGCAAATTTCGAGTATTTATGGGCAAAGCTTGAAAAACGTACATAGCAAGCCTACATTGTTTTGATAATTTTGTCAGAATTGTAAAGTCAGAAGTAGAAGCAACAATGCCGACATTGAAAGGTCAATATTTCCGGTGTATTTCAGTGTTGTTAAGTGGTCACATTACCTGACACTAACCTTTTAGCAAAAATAAAAAATAAAAAAATATTGCGTCACTAGCGACATCTTTCCTTTTGCTTGACTGATAGCATTAGCAAGAGTGAAGGTGGAGCTGTGAGTACTTGTCCAATGACTGCATGTGGTTTTATAACTTTAAAGCCGTTAAAAAAAAAACAGAAAATTTTTTAGTCTAGAAACATTCTCTGTTGGATTATTGTAGCGTCAGCTGTAATTAGTTAAAATATCCAGCACTTTTTTTCCAGCAAAAGGTCTGAGTATTTTGCTCAACAGATTAAATATGTTAGAAGAGATTCACAATAAGCTCTGGTAAAAGTTGTACGTAATGCTGTTGGTTTATATATCAACCCAAACGTTTTTGATCATAATTAGATCAATGGCCAAAGGTAAATGCTTGAATACCTGAGAATAATGTGACTAGAGTCTTACAGTAGAGCAGTAATAGCCTCAAACAGCAGTGTAAAACATCATTGCCGTCTGTGACGGCACACATTACAATAAAAATTCTTATTGTATAAGTGCACTTTGTTACATAATGCTGCTTCTGAAATAAGTTGAATGAAGGATTGAAAGCATGAATTAATATGAATTGAAAAGGCAATTAACAAAATGCTGTTTTAATCATTGTATTATGAATAAATCAAAATATAATTGTCCCGAACTGACCTAGAAACAGTGAATGCCTGACATGACTGTGTTCAGTTTCTGTTCTGTCAGCCATTGCCATGGTGATGTTGATGTAACATTCCTGTAGAAATGTGCTGCTGAAAAGAGGAACATGTTTGTGTATCTACGTGAGTGAAAGAGGGCCGAAAGGTATTGAATCCTGGGGCAATGAGAGACAGAAAAAGACACAAAAGAAGGTGAGTGTGTGACTATAAGCGAGACTATCTTTGCGAAAAGAATAGACAGTGTCAGCACTCGCGGCGAGAACTGCAACATTTCAGATTCTTCTTGAGATTTCAGCTCTAAAACACATTTTACTGTACAAGACACAATCCTCAACATTAACCTTGCTTACAAAAAATGATTCAACAGGGTTTTGTGTAAAACTAAGACATTACTAGAAGTCTCCTCTGAAATCAATGCATGGTTTAATGTGTTGGTAATGTTCAATATAATTGATTACAAGACTATCACTGGCCTGCACCCCACAGGAATCAATCTGGCAGTTTAGTTGGTCAATAAAACACAGGCATGATGTTTGTACTAATAAAGTACATAATTAAAAGTGCCTTTTAAATTGACGGCTGAGCAATGTACATGATTGGCAGTGTTTTGAGGAGATGGGAAGATTTTCAAAATGTCATCTTGGTTTATTGGAATTAAAAATCATATTCTTCACATTTTAGAAAGGAAGCAAACTAAATGGTTACATTTTGCGCACAAACATTGATGTTGGCTTGTAATTGTGCCATTTAAATCTTTTAAATTGCCCCCCCCCGGGACTAGGAGGGATGTATACATTACCCCAATCATCTATGATTTTCTTGAGCTAAGCGTTTAGAGCGAGAAATCAATCATGTCATTAAAAGTTTCCCTTCCTAGCAATTTCTGAAGCTGAGATTTGGTTGCTAACAACCATTTAGTTGTTATGCAGGAGTCAGTGACATAATATTATGTTCCCAGTCACTTTGAGTAAAACAAACAAACCTGCAAGCCTCTATGAGTTTCTGACGCTGAGATAATAATAGGTCCAACTGGTTGCCTTGATAAACAGTGTGGTTGCTATGGGGGAGTCAGTGACATAGCTTAATGTTCTCAGTACCACTGAGTAACAGAAACCAACCCCTATGTCTCTATCAATTACTAGAGCTGAGATAGAGTTCAGAAATGTTGGTTGCTAGGGTAAATAGTTAGGTTGCTGTCGGTGATGTCATCAAAAACGTGAGTACTTAACCTAAACAAAACACAATGTCTGTATGATATTTTTTGTTGCCTTTAAATCTTTAACCCCTTTTAGAGCTTTGGGTGAAAAACTCTTGCAAAATGGTTGGTATGTACTTTAACAGGTAACCTCCGCAAGTGTGGTAAGTTTCCCAAGGGTTCTTCCGTTAAAGTTACAGTTTTCCAAAGTTTGACCCATGTTATGTCAATGAAAAATTTCCCAGCATTCTCAGCAATTTTCCAGAAGTCCTTTACTGGAACCAATTTGAAGAGATATAGTAACTCGAGTCACACAAGTTTGGATGTCTTGGCAAAATTTGTGAATGTAGCTTGGCGATCTAGGAGGAGATGCACTTGAAATACGTAGTGTCTTGTGCTTAAGAAACAAATTACATCTATAACAAGACACTGTTTAACCAAATGATTTGCTTTCAATGGCACTAGATCAGTTCGCTACTGGAAAAGTGGAGAGGACGAGAAGAAAAGCGGTTGCTCTACAGAGTGAGAAACACTGGGTACAAAGGTCTAAAATATAAACAGATGCAGAATTGAAAGTTAATTGAATAATCTTTCATGAGGTCCAGGGCTTCAGGGATAATGAGATCAGAGTGAGTTCATGAAATGATTCTAGAAGATTTGCTCCGTATAATCTGACATTTGTGTAAGTGTTTAGCAGGATGACAATAGTCCAGCATTGATCAGTATAACCGAGAATTGGCTGGAGATCACACCTCCCTGGAGACTGATTTTGTGTACTTCAAGGGAAACTTCTAGATGACTGCTAAACTCCTAATTTCGATATCAAAAGGTGCTCAACGTAATAAATGAAGTGTTTGATTTTATAATGCAACAAGATTGGCTAAAATTTGCACGCAAACTTCGATGTTGGTTTGTGTTGGTGTCGTTCAAACCTATTTTTAAAATGTTCATTCCACAAGTAACATAAACCCACCCCCATGTCTTTATGATTCTCCTAAGCTGAGATAGGTACTTGATAAAATTGGTTGCTATGGTAAACAGTCTGGTTGCAATGGAGGTGTCAGTGACCAAATATATTGTTCCCCATGTCAATACAAGTAAAAGAAAAACACAACCCGCGTGTCTATATGATTTTCTTAAGCTGAGCTAGAGATATGTCATATTGGTTGCTGTGGTAACCAGTCTGGTTGCTATGGAGGGGTCAGTGACCAAATATAATGTTCCCTGTGTCAATACAAGTAAAACAACACAACCTGCGTGTCTCTATGACTTTCCTAAGCTGAGATAGAGATGTGCCATATTGGTTGCTATGGAGGGGTCAGTGACATCATGTTGTAATCTACTTTGCACTTAGAATAACATAAAGCAACCCCCGTCTCTTTACTGTGTTCCGTTCAGAAGATATTTGAGATATTTTTCAACAAAATTTTGTGAAAAGTGGGCGTGGTTTAATGAATTTATGTTAATTCACAAGCAATAATTGGCTGGATAAGTGATTTGCATCCAAAATGTCAGTATGACTTTCCAGTGTCAACCAGAAGCTCTTTCACAGTAGGATCCTATGAGATTCATACTCGATTCATTTCACTGGGCTATTTAAAGTGAATGGTCACCCTTGACCTACTTATTATGCAAATCAGGTGACACCTGGGCCAACTGTCAGTTTTTGAGTTGATGAGACTTCTTCTTCTTTTACTTTCGGCTGTTCCCAGTTTAGGGGTCGCCACAGCGAATCATCCTTTTCCACCTAACTCTGTCCTCAGTATCCTCTACTCTTGCACCAACTACCTTCATGTCCTCTTTCAGCACATTCATATATCTCCTCTTTGGTCTTCCTCTTGACCTCTTGCCTGGCATCTCCATCTCCAGCATCCTTCTTCCAATATAACCACTATCCCTCCTCTGCACATGTCCAAACCATCTCAACCTGGCCTCTCTCTGACTTTGTCTCCAAAACAACCAACCTGAGCTGTCCCTCTGATGTGCTCGTTCCTAATCTTGTCCATCCTAGTCACTCCTAAACTGAACCTCAACATCCTCATCTCTGCTACTTCCAGCTCTGCCTCTTGTCTCTTCTTTACTGCCACAGTCTCCAACCCATACATCATAGCTGGTCTCACTACTGTTCTGTACACCTTTCCTTTGATTCTTGCTGACACTCTTCTGTCACACAACACCCCTGACACTTTTCTCCACCCACTCCAACCTGCCTGCACTCGTCTCTTCACCTCTTTTCCACACTCCCTGTCACACTGGACTGTTGACCCCAAATACCTAAACTCCTGCACCTTCTTGACCTCAGCCCCCTGTAACCTCACTGTTCTATTTCCCTCTCTCTCGCTCAAACACATGTATTCTGTCTTGCTGCGACTGACTTTCATTCCTCTTCTTTCTAGAGCTGACCTCTAACTTTCCAGGTTTTCCTCCACCTGCTCTCTGCTCTCACTACAAATTACAATGTCATCTGCAAACATCATTGTCCATGGAGATTCCTGCCTGACCTCATCTGTCAACCTGTCCATCACCATAGCAAATAAGAAGGGACTCAAAGCTGATCCTTGATGTAGCCCCACCTCCCCTTTGAACTCCTTTGTCTGACCTACAGCACATCTCACTGCTGTCTTACTTCTCTCATACATATCCTGAACTATTCTGACGTACTTCTCTGCCACCCCTGACCTCCTCATACAGGACCATAGCTCCTCTCTCGGCACCCTGTCATACGCTTTTCTAAATCCACAAAGACGCAGTGCAGCTCCTTCTGACCATCTCTGTACTTCTCCATTAACAATCTCAGAGCAAAAATTGCATCAGTAGTGCTCTTCCTGGGCATGAAGCCATACTGCTGCTCACAAATATCCACTTCTCTTCTTAGCTTAGCTTCCACTACTCTTTCCCAAAGTTTCATTGTGTGGCTCATCAACTTTATGCCTCTGTAGTTGTTACAATTCTGCACATCACCCTTGTTCTTAAAGATTGGTACTAGGACACTTCTCCTCCATTCCTCAGGCATCTTCTCACTCTCTAAAATCCTGTTGAATAACCTAGAACTCCACTGCTGTCTCTCCTAGACACTTCCACACCTCCACTGGTATGTCATCTGGACCAACAGCCTTTCCACGCTTCATTCTCCCCATAGCCTTCCTCACCTCATCCTTTCTAATCTTTTCAACTTCCTGCTCTACAGTATTCACCTCTTCCTCCCTTCTTTCCCTTTCATTCTCCTCATTCATCAACTCCTCAAAATACTCCTTCCATCTTCTCAGCACACTCTCCTCACTTGTTAGCACCTTTCCATCTCTATCTTTAATCACCCTTATCTGTTGTACATCCTTCCCATCTCTGTCTCTCTGTCTCGCTAATCTATACAATTCCTTCTCGCCTTCCCTCGTGTCTAACCTGGCATACAACTCATCATATGCTTTCTGTTTGGCCTTTGCCACCTCCCTCTTCACTCTGCGCTGCGATTCCTTGTAGTCCTGTCTACTTTCTTCAGTCCTTTCAATGTCCCACTTCTTTTTAGCTAGCCTCTTCCTCTGGATGATGTCCTGTACTTCCTCATTCCACCACCATGTTTCCTTATCTTCTTTCCTCCTTCCAGCTGACACACCTAGCACCGTTCTCCCTGTCTCCCTGATCAACTCTGCTGTAGTTTCCCAGTCATCTGGAAGCTCTTCCTGACCACCTAAAGCCTGTCTCAGCTTCTGTCTGAATTCTTCACAATCTTCTTCCTTTTTCAACTTCCACCACTTGGTCTTCTTTTCAATCTTTCGTCTTCTCTTCTTCCTCACCACCAGAAACATCCTACACATCACCATCCGATGCTGTCTGGCTACACTTTCTCCTACCACTACTTTACAGTCTCTGATCTCTCTCAGATTGGCTTGTCTACAAAGGATGTAGTCTACCTGCGTACTCCTACCTCCACTCTTGTAGGTAACTCTATGTTCCTCCCTCTTCTGGAAATAAGTATTAACTACAGCCATTTCCATCCTCTTGGCAAAGTCCACCACCATCTGTCCTTTCCTTTCCTTAACACCGAACCTGCCCATCACCTCCCCATCACCTCTGTTGCCCTCGCCAACATGCCCGTTGAAATCTGCTCCCACTACTACTCTCTCTCCTCTGGAAACACTCTCAATCACCTCATCTAACTCACTCCAAAATCTCTCCTTCTCTTCCAACTTACAGCCTACTTGTGGAGCATAACCACCCACTACATTCAACATCACCCCTTCAATTTCTAACTTCAAACTGATCACCCTGTCTGACACTCTTTTCACCTCTAAAACATTCCTCACAAACTCCTCCTTCAGGATCACTCCTACCCCATTTCTCTTCCTATCCACACCATAGTAAAACAGTTTGTATCCCCCTCCAATACTACGCGCTTTGCTACCCTTCCACCTGGTCTCCTGCACCCACAGAATATCTACCTTCCTTCTCTCCATCATGTCCGCCAGCTCCCTACCCTTCCCTGTCATTGTACCAACGTTAAGAGTCCCTATTCTCAGATCTATACTCCTGCCTTTCCTGTACTCTTTCTGTCGACGAATCCTTCTCCCTCCTCTCCTTCTTCGACAAACAGTAGTCCAATTTCCACCGGCACCCTGTAAGTCAACAGCACCGGAGGCGGTCGTTGTTAACCCGGGCCTCGACCGATCCGGTATGGAAATTGATTTGGTGACTCGCATATTTGGTTTTTGGCATTATTTTACGCCGGATGCCCTTCCTGACGCAACCCTCTCTATTTATCCGGGCTTGGGACCGGCACAGAAGTAACTGGCTTGCAACCCCTGTGGCTAGATTATTTCCAGTCTGAATCTGATAAAAGATATTTAACAAAAGCTTTAGATTAATCTTTAACCAACGCAGATAAAAAAAAGCCTGGCAACCACACAATTCACTGTAATCATTAATCAATTTCGGTTTTTGAAAACGACTGATTCATTTTCAAGAAAATCATTACTCATATCATTTGACAACAGTTATTATCTTTTCGCTGCAGCTGGCCAAAACCCCTTTAAACAGCTCAATATTAATAATGGTTTTGCATCGTTCAGTTCAACAGACATGCAAATTAATCATTTATTTAAGATTACTAATGAGTAGTTATTTCTTAAATTGACGTATTTTAGTCTGCGGAGCTTGAACTTTAACAGGAAATCATTTTATTGGCACTAGAAAGCATAACTTTTGCATTTTTCTAGAAAATCCTGGGGAGGAGATGTAAGGCTTGATGTCGGAAATGTTCATAATTGTTTCCAAATATGAAGTGGATAAGGAAGTGTCGGCAGAAGAAATCTTTCCTTTCTGGGAGTTTGTTTTGTTGTTTAGAGGAAGGAGTGCAGCAACCATTTACATATTCATCTAAAGTTTGCTCCCAGCAGTGTGAAGAGCAAAGGTATTCTTCTGTTTACCCCAGAGCAAAGAGCCAAGAAAAGCTTCCATCTGCATTCGGTTTGCTGTCCTGAGCGAAGGCTATTTTTACATTCATTCATGCTTCACACTCACAAACCTGCTGCTGTCAAGATCGTTGTGAAATCATCGGTGAAATTCCACTTGTTCTCACTGGGCTCTCACTTGGTTTTAATAGATTTTATGTTTTTACACTTGTTGCTGATGCAGAATCTGGTCCATTGCATGTCATTGTCAGGGCCACCTTTGCCTGGAATTGGATTCAGAATAAAAATGGCTTTTTTTTATATAACATTTTTGTATGGAATCATTTTCAAACTTTGGCTGAAAAATACTGTAAACATTACTGACAATAAACATGAGCTAAAAAGTAAAAATCCATTGGAGTTTACTGTATGACAATGAAAACTGAAGAATAAAAATCATTTAGAGAATAAAACATAGCCACCATTGATACTCAGTCTCTTCTAGGGATGCAGCGCTACACAAAGCTCACGGTTCTGTACGTGTCACTGTTTTTAACCATGGTTTTTGGTTTGTTTGTCTTAGCAAATTGCAACTTTTTAAAATCGTTCTTTGTATGGATCGCATAAACAGATAAATAATGGCCGTTTATAGAAATCACTTAATTTGCTTAATCAATCATGAAGACACTTCTAAAAATCACTTTAAATGATAACAGGTGGACATGAGCTTCTTCAGCAGTGAGCAGATTAGCGCAGGAAGAGTGGGATTTAAGGCAGGCAAAAGTCATGGGCACCTAGGGGTCCTGAAACCAGGAACAGCTTCAACCAGGAGTGTTTCATTATAACATCTGATAAAACATCGCTGGGCTGCTGGGACTCAAAGCTGACGCGTGATTGGCTGTTCACTCTATTTGAGACAGCCGAGCTCGGTTTTGGTGAGCAGCTGCTGCTAGTATTCTGGATATTTATTATAAGTCTCGTTATCTTCACAGATTTTAAGAATCTACATTAATAAATAACGTCTAGGTTACCTTACGTAACCCCCGTTCCCTAAAGGATGGAACGCAGACAAATGTCGAGTTCTTCGACTATGGGGACTTACCGAACCTGGGAGGTGGTACCGAGTTTTAACGGGCAAATTAATTGATTTGCAAGTGTAAATAATTAGCAATCAGCCACTCTATAAGAGGAGCGCTTGCCTCTACACTCATTCTGCTTCTTCCGAGGAGCCGAACACACTTACCTCTCGGCGCCTCAGATTCAGCGACTTGGGCGGCAGCATGGCAAGGGAAGGTCTGCGTTCCCTCCTTTAGGGAACGGGGGTTACGTAAGGTAACCTAGACGTTCCCTTACAGTCGAGAACGCAGACGAATGTTGAGTTCTTAGACTATGGGGAACTTCTGCCCATAACGCCATGCCTCAAGTCCATCCAGTCAGTCTGACTCTAAACTGTTAAGGTTAGGTATAGCCAGGTGTAAGACTGGGAGTCTCCTTCTGCCCCTTAGCCCGGAATAAATCTATTGCGGGGTAGTCGCGGTTGCTGTACAGCAGGGCGACCAGAAGGAGGTGCCTCTGATGTGGAACAGAGGCGCGCGGAGATCGCATCAAGACCTGAAGAGGGCTAACAGCGAATTCATGTCTCTCCGGCCAACATGGGCGGGGGAAGATGAAAGCATCGTTCTGCACCCAAGGTGGGGGGAAGAACGGAACGGGGTACTACAACTCAGCCTGAAAAGGGGGTATGTAGAGAATACACATACTGGGCCACCAACGAGGGGGGGGGGACAGAGTCCGGACCCGAGTTCTGTAGGGGTCAGGCACAAAGGCAAAACCTTCACTACTAGAACCTAGCAAAACTGACTGCTCCGCCCAGTCAGGTGCCGCGTGGGGGGAGGAAGAGTTCACTGAAACCAGCGTTAGGGGGTCATGAAAGAAGGAGTTCACCGAACCACCGTTAGGGAGTCGTGAATAACAAATGGTCTGCAGGCGCAGCACATCCAAATCCGGGGTTGACCGAAGTCAGCTCCGGACCAGAGCCCTCATCTTCATTGGAGTTTGGGATGAGGGAAAAGGATGTTCGACGGACCCATGGGAATGTGCGTCCATGGGTCATACCCCACCTGTGCCGATGGGTTAGCTGCCACCACTCAGCACCACCGAAGGCACGGCACCTAAATCAAGGCAATAGTGCCTGATGAAGGTCAGGGGTGTCGACCAGCCTGCAGCTCTACAAATGTCGGCGAGTGAGACCCCCTTGGCTAAGGCCAACGAGGCGGTGATGCCGCAGGTGGAGTGTGCCCTCAGCTTCTTTAGAGGGCAGGGTACATCACTCGCCTGGTAAGCCAGCTGGATAGCCTCCACAATCCAACCTGCTAACCGCTGCTTGGAGAAAGCGTACCTCTTGCGCTGTCCCGCAAAACAAATGAAGAGCTGCTGGGAGATACGAAACTCCCGGGTTCTGTCCAAGTAGAACCGAAGGGCGCGAACCGGACAGAGTGTACCCTGGGCTGGGTCTGCCTCCTCCCGGGGCAGAGCCTGCAGGGTCACCGTCTGATCCCGCAGGGGAAGAGACGGGACCTTGGGGATAAATCCAGGCCTGGGCCTGATACGTACCAGGGAGTCCTCAGGGCCGAATTCCAGGCAGGTTTCGTCGGCGGACAGAGCCTGGAGATCTCCAACCCTCTTGAGGGACGCTAAGGCCAACAGAAGAGCCGTCTTCAGGGAGAGGGCTCGTATATCTGTCAAGGCCAAAGGCTCGAATGGGGACATCCTCAGCCCTCTCAGGGCGATGGAGAGGTCCCAAGAGGGAACAGAGGGGGGCCTAGAAGGACGGAGCCGTCTAGCCCCTTGGAGAAATCTCAGCATCAGATCGTGGCTGCCGATCGATTTCCCTTCGACCCTAAGGTGGAAGAAGGAAATCGCTGCTGCGTAGACCTTCAGGGATGAAGGGGACAGTCCCCGATCAAACCCCTCCTGGAGGAAGGTCAGCACGACTCTGATAGGACACGTCCTGGGGTCTTCCCGCTGGGAAGCACACCAACCGACAAACCGACCCCACTTACCCGCATAGCAAGCTCTTGTAGAGGGCGCTTAAGCGTGCTCGAGAGTCCTTACCACTGCCGCTGGTAAGGGCTGGGGGTCCACCGAGGCCGGATATGCCATACATGTAGGGCCCATAAATCCGGCCGCGGGTGCCTGAACCCCCCCCCCCCTGAGTAAGGAGATCCGGTCTCAGGGGGATCGGCCAGGGAGGGACATCAGTTCACCGAACCAGGCTTTGTTGGGCCACATGGGCGCAACAAGAAGCAGTTTGGGCTCGTCCTCCCGGGCCTTGCACAGAACGTGCGGTAGTAGGCTCACTGGGGGAAACGCGTACAGGCGTTTCTTCCTGGGCCAGCAATGTGCCAGCGCGTCTTACCCGAGAGGAGCCAGGGATAGGGAATAAAATAGCTGGCAGTGGGCGTTCTCTTGGGAGGCAAACAAATCTATGTGGGCCTCCCCGAACTTGTCCCATATCTGCTGGACGGCCAGGGGGTGGAGATGCCATTCCCCTGCGGTTGGCTCAAACCTCGACAGCGCATCCGCGGTCTTGTTCTGAGCGCCGGGGATGTGAACGGCTTTGAGCGACAACAGTCTGCTCTGACTCCACCGGAGCAGTCGTTGGGCGAGGTAGTGCAGGTGGTGGGAGCGTCCCCCTTGGGAGTTGATATACGCAACCACCGTCGTGCTGTCCGTCCTGACAAGCACGTGACGCTGTAGCAGGAGCGCTCTGAAGCGCTGCACCGCTAAGGTCACTGCAGCTAGCTCGAGACGGTTTATGTGCCATCGAGATTGGTGTCGGGTCCAGGAACCGGACTCTCGATGGGAACCGCACACGGCGCCCCAGCCTGTCGGGGAGGCATCTGTAGTGACTACCACGCGGTGAGGAGTCCCGCCCAACCCGGAGCCGCGCTCTGCGCCATGCCCAACTCGGAACCCGTGAACGAAGCCAGTGCTGAAGCGGTCGCATATGCAGGAGCCCGAGTGGAATCACCGGGGTTGTTGCTGCCATATGCCCCAGAAGCCTCTGAAACCGTTTCAGTGGGACCGCTCGCCACTGAGACACGTGGTCTAGCGCAGACAGCATGGCTCGGGCGTGCTCTGCCGTGAGCAGCGCTCTCATGTTCACGGAGTCCAGCTCCATACCAAGAAAAGTAGTTTTTTGCACCGGAGTGAATTGACACTTTTCTCGGTTGACCTGAAACCCCAGGCGCGACACGTGTGTCAAGACCATATCCCTCTGGGTGATCAACTGGTCCCTGGACTCGGCTACTAGGAGCCAGTCGTCCAGGTAGTCCAGGATCCGTGTGCCTGCCCGGCGTAGCGGGGCAAGAGCAGCCCGGACCACCTTCGTGAAGGTGCGCGGGGAGAGGGTAAGGCCGAAGGGCAGGACTCTGTACTGGTAGGCGTGGTCCTCGAAACAGAACCTTGGTAGGGTCTGTGACGACGTGCCACGGCCACGTGAAAGTACGCGTCCTTCAGGTCTATAGTAGAGAACCAATCCCCAGGACGGACGCACGGCAGAAGGCCGCGGACCGTCAGCATCTTGAATCGATGCTTGGCCAGGCACCGATTTAGACGCCTCAGGTCCAAGATTGGTCGCAACCCGCCCGACCTCTTGGGTACTAGGAAGTAAGGGCTGTAAAAGCCTGCTTCCACATCAGCTGGAGGGACCGGCTCGATTGCTCCTTTGTTCAAAAGGGCATCGATCTCCTCTCGCAGGAGTGAGGCGCCTGACCGTGGTACAGGGGTCTCTAGAACTCCTCGAAACCTGGGGGGTTTTACGAACTGAATCGTGTAACCCAGCCGGATTGTCCGGAGGACCCAAGAACTGACCCCGGGAAGCTTCCGCCAGGCTCCCAGGTAATGTGTCAGTGGTCCTGCAACGGACGGCCGATGAAGGCAGGGCCGCACGGATGTGGGTTTTGGGGCGGAATCACCAGGGCGGGGCCCTGGGTGCTGGTGGGTGGCACTGTGGGGGCTACTGCCGCCATGTCCACCGACCGGGCCAACGGAGCTCGCGCCGGTGTCAGGGTCTTCGTCAAGGTATGAGGAAGAGGTATCCCCGACATGAGGGCATGCGAGGCCGTTATTCTTGGGAGAGATGTTTGATCTGTATTTAACACGGTAGGTGCCGCCAAACCGAAGGTCGGCAGGGAGGTGCGTGTGGTGGCCTCCCCCCCCCCCCCTCCAGAGGGAGTCGGGTCGATGTTGAGACCCTGAAAGATCTTACATCTTCCCAAGTCGCCATCCTCAGGGGTGCTTCTTACGGGAAGAAGCTCTCGTCTGCTTCCGAGAACCCTCTGAGGATGACTGTGCGCGCCGCTGTGCAGGGGTCTTTCTCGGGCGCTTGGCCGAAGTCTTAGACCGTGGCGGGGGGCACTCTCTCTGGCGTCTAGCAGGTGGAGAGGGTGTCTCACCGAGCGTCTCGGAACCGCGCTTGTTACGGCGCGTAACCATCAGCTCGACCAGACCCTCCCCTGCTGCCTGATCGTGGAGACCTTCGACGCAAAGTCATCCACGGCGACGCCAAAGAGGCCATCGGGTGTCACAGGTGCGTCGAGGAACCTGTTACGGTCCTCAGTTTGCATCGACACCTGCTCCAGCCACAGATGGTGTTCCTGGACCACTAAGGTGGACATCGTGCGACCAATGCTCTGGGCTGCAGACTTCGTGGCCCGAAGGGCGAGGTCCGTAGCTGAGCGCAAGTCTTGGAAAGACTCGGGGTCGCCACCACTTTGGTGCATGTCATGGAGGACCTTGGCCTGGTAGACCTGGAAGGTCGCCATAGCATGCAGTGCAGCCGCAGCTTGACCCGCAGCCGAGTAGGCCTTCGTCATCAGGGCTGACGAGAACTTCCCGGCTTTGGAGGGAATATCCGGACGCGACCGCCAAGCGGCAGGGCTGTCAGGGCACAGATGCACCGCGACAGCCTGCCTCACCCGCGGAGGCGCCAGATACCCCCTAGCTGCGGCTTGCGCCAAAGTGGTGAAAGGGGAGCCTGCCAGAATTTTAAATCTCCTCATGCACCTCCGGGAAGAAAGGTACGGGCGGTGCGCGGGGAACATCCCGGCGCTTGCCATAGTACCAGTCATCCAACCGCGACGGCGCCGATTCAGAAGGTGGGGGCACCTCTAAACCGATTGCCGCCGCGGCCTTGGAGAGCATCGCCGATACTTCCGGCCCCGCCTCCGCTGCAACCCCGGAGGGCGGCAGAACGGAGTCGGAGGACGCGGAGGAAGGCGCCCCTTCCGATGCTGCGATGGAGAGCAGATCATGTATAGGGTCATACTGGGACATCGGTGAAGCCAGAGCAACATCGAGCCCAGCAGACCGGACGGAGCGCACATCCGGCGCGCGCGGGTGACGCGAGGGGTTTCCTGACGTCATTACCACGGCGCCATCATCTAAGGCCTCGGAGGAGCTAGATTGGTTAAGCGGGGCAACTGAAGCCGAAGTTCCAGTGCCCGCTTCCTCAAAAAAGGACCTCCTGTACCTTAGCCCCCAAAGGCCCAGTGTTGCCATATGGCAACATTTTTTACAACTTAGGGAAAATACACCTAAAAATCTCTCTATCCTTCAACAAACCACATTTACATAAAGAATGAGTCTTATTGTTTAGCCTGGTAATGTCCTTGACTGGAAGAATATTCAAATAGGCTCTTTTAACGGACCACAAAGTTAGTCACTTTGTGATTTTTACATAGCAACTTCACCCTGTTCCTCAGATGTGAAATAAAACAAGATTCATGTAAGTAAAACACCTCCAGTATTTTTTTCTATGTAAAGTAAGATGTAAATATTGCCTTGATGTCATTGTACTTCTCAGTTTATACATTTTCTCTTATTTCTAGCTACTTTTATCAATGTTGCCATATGGCAACATTGGGCCTTAGTGGTAGCAGAATTCCCCTCTGTACCATCCCCATTCAGTCAATTGCTATTCCTCTTCTATACATCAAAATCTTGCACAGACATCAGTTTTTTATCATTTTAAAGTTTGTTACACATTCTGTGTCAACTATTTGTAATCAAACGTTTTATTTACACATTTTTTAATTATATTACTGGTTTATTTCAAGTAAGCTCCAAGTTTCTGTAGCTTATAGAATTTCAATAGCTAATGTATTTCTGTTTTTTTAATCCTGTTTTGGATTCCTTTTTTCTGTATGTTATTCCTGACTAAGGGCAGTGTGATAATATGGTGCTTAGTCATGTAAAATAAGGGGCATAGGCAATCAGTAGTAAGCAATAGGTTATAGGTAATGGGCAATTAGAGAGTCATCCATAGGCCAATAGGCCTTCCAGACGGTATTGTTTGAATAAATAGGTTCTTTTAAAATGTAGACTATCAATGTAATCTGTGACGTCATTGAGGCCATGCAAAACGGGGAAAGTGATTTTGAGATGGACACTGAAGATGAGAGTGAGGAGGAGGATTTTGATCCCGCCCCAAATTCCCCAATAAACATTGATTCCCCAATAAACATCGATTCCCCAATAAACATCTGCCACTTTACCCCCCAGACTGTGCCCCGCAACAGATATCGCTTGCAAAAAAAAGAATTCTACAACCCCCAACATTGCCTTTTCAGGACAGTCAATTAGTTCTGATGTCATCTGCCCAAATACACCCCTTGAGTACTTCCAGAGGTTTGTGTCTGAAAAGATGATCCAATCATTGCCACAAAAAACAAACGAGTACAGATTTAAAAAAAAGGAGTATCCATAAACATCTGCACAACAGAAATAGACCAACTGATTGGTAAGTACCTCAAAATGGGCATAGTACAAATGCCCGGAGCCAGAGTGTATTGAGAGACGGACACCAGATATGCCCCTGTTGCAGATATTATGTCCTCTAACAGGTTCCAATCTCTACTGGCATCTTTACATTTTGAGAACAATTTGTTGGTATCAAAAGAGGAAAAAAATTATAAAGTGTGGAAACTTCGACCATGGTTTGAGGATTTCAGGTGAAATCCTGAACCACTGGCTACATTTCTTTACTTTGCATCAAGTGCGACGTGCGTCTTTGCCTGTCAGAAAACAAGAACTGCTTTTGGGATTACCATCACTAGGCATTGATTGTACAAAACTCAATAGTTAAAAAAAAAACCACACACACACAAGTTTTGTTAGGATGGAACTTTGTGTAACGCTGTTTTATTTTTTTTATAGAATGTTTATAAACGTTATTTAATAAACTATATAAAAATATATGTATTTAGTTTTTTATTGTCATATGATATTGGTATGTATTTGTACAGACTAGAAATAAGATAGATTAGCAATAAATACTTAAAAAAGAGCTTCCAACTTGTTGAGACATAGTGAGAGAATCAGTGAAATTCTGCTACCCCTAAGGCCCAACGTTGCCATATGGCAACGTTTCTGTAAAAAGTCTCAAAAAACTAAAATATCTTAAAACACACAAATTTATGAATCAATGACCTCCTACAACAATGTTTCAAAGGCCAAAAAAATTTTATAGGCTTTTCTATATGTGGGTCTTTGGGGGTTAGCGTGCGGTTAGGGAGAGCGTTGCAGTGCACGCACTCTCGCCTCACGAGAGCAGCGCAGGCGTGTTTGAATCCCAAACACTCTACGCATTTCTCGTGTCCGTCCTTCGATGAGATGAACCCACCGCAGCCAGGAGAAACACATATTCGTGAAAAAGGACGAGTTCGGTAAATGTGAAAGACTGACAGACTCGCTGGAATCAGAAGGCGCAGCTGTTTTGGTGGTCGGCTTTCTGGGCAAGCACAAATAACACCGTTCGCAGGTAAGCAGCCTTAAGATATTTCAGCTCAGAAAAGCGTTGAAATTCAGAGGATGGCACCACCATTCGCTCCGAGGAAGAAAGCAGAATGAGTGTAGAGGCAAGCGCTCCTCTTATAGAGCGGCTGATTGCTAATCATCTACACTCGCAAATCAATTAATTTGCCCGTTAAAACTCGGTACCACCTCCCAGGTTCGGTAAGTCCCCATAGTCGAAGAACTCGACATTCGTCTGCGTTCTCGACTGTTAGGGAACTGTGTGGCAAACTGTCAAAATGCAGTTTGATTTTGCAGATTTGGTTGTTTACATTTGATATTTTCATGTTATTCATGTTCTGAAAATTAGCAGCAAAAAAAACACCACCAAAAACTTTGAGGGTGGAAACAACGTAAACAATAAATTACAAATGAATAATATAAATTTTTTCAGAAACTGAGTTTAATCCTTCAGCTATAAAAAGCTTATATTTAATTACAATTTTTGTAATATGTGTATCTTTCTTTCTTTTCCTTTCGGCTGTTCCCAGTTTAGGGGTCGCCACAGCGAATCATTCTTTTCCACCTAATTCCGTCCTCAGTATCTTCTACTCTTGCTCCAACTACCTTCATGTCCTCTTTCAGCACATCCATATATCTTTGTCTTTGGCCTTCCTGTTGACCTCTTGCCTGGCATCTCCATCTCCAACATCCTTCTACCAGTATAACCAGTATCCCTCCTCTGCACATGTCCAAACCATCTCAATCTGGCCTCTCTGACTTTGTCTCCAAAACAAACAACCTGAGCTGTCCCTCTGATGTGCTCGTTCCTAATCTTGTCCATCCTCGTCACTCCTAAACTGAACCTCAACATCCTCATTTCTGCTACCTTCCATCTCTACCTCTTGTCTCTTCCTCACTCCCACAGTCATCCCATACATCATAGCTGCTCTCACTACTGTTCTGTATCCCCCTCCAATACTACGCGGTTTGCTACCCTTCCACCTGGTTTCTTGCACACACAGAATATCTACTTTCCTTCTCTCCATCATGTCCGCCAGCTCTCTACCATTTCCCTGTCATTGTACCAACGTTAAGAGTCCCTATTCTCAGATCTATACCCCTGCCTTTCCTCTTCTCTTTCTGTCTACGAATCCTTCTCCCTCCTCTCCTTCTTCGACCAACAGTAGTCCAATTTCCACCGGCACCCTGTAAGTCAACAGCACTGGAGGCGGTCGTTGTTAACCCAGGCCTTGACTGATCCGGTATGAAAATCGATTTGGTGACTCGAATATTTGGTTTTTTGGCATATTTTACGCCGGATGCCCTTCCTGACGCAACCCTCTCTATTTATCCGGGCTTGGGACGGGCATATTCGTCATGCTCACTGTATGCATAACAACAGTTTTGGCTTGTGAAATATTTGAATGAAAAGTGAATAAAATAATGGCAATGATGAGAAAAGAACAATTCTAGATCTTGTCGTAGCGCTGGAGTTTCCTATTGTGTCTAATATAAATAAACTCGAGCTTTTCACAGATATTCCAGATTAACCCCTTCACCTCTTCTCTCACTCTTTCTTACATGGCCTTCACGTTGCCTTTAGCTCACGCTCATTAATGCTGCATCATGTCGCTTTCTACTGGACCTTAAATGCACTGCAGCACATTTTGTCATTTTAGAATGTTAAGTCCTAATTCTGTAGTTCTTTTGGTGACATATACAAGTAGCGTCTTACACTTCTGAGACAGTAATATTGTAAGGTAAGGGATTACTTTTAAGTTACAGTAATCTCTAGTGTAGTACAGTTGGAAGTAACACTTCACCTCGTACACGGTCTCCTCCTCCTCAGATCCTCAGAAGGAGTTTGTATGTTCTCCCTGGGCTTGCGTGGGTTACCTCCACTTTCCCCCACAATCACAAAAACATGTGGTTAGGTTAATTGAATAATCTAAATTTCTCTTAGGTGTGAATGTGTGAGTAAATGTTGCCCTGCGATGAACTGGCGACCTGTCCAGGGTCAGGGTATACCCCTGCCTCTCACCCAATGTGCGCCAGAGATAGGCACCGGCAGACCCCCGTGACCCCGACGGGAATAAACAGGTTGGAAAATGAATGTCTGGCTGTAATAAATATAATTTTATTTATTTTATTCAGTTCACGTTACACTCAAAAAAAATGATACGTTGGCATTACTTAACTTTTTTATGTCAACTGGTTCCACGTAACTGAGTTAAGTTGGTTTTAAAAAAGAATATTTATTTCAGTGAACATAAGTTGGTGAGATAAGAAAAAACGTTTCAGTTTTATTGTTTATTAAATAATATTTTTACAATGTTTTACAAAGAATACTTTCAATTGTTTTTCCAACAATAAAATGTTCACCTGGTTCGCAATAAAAAAAAAGATGCTACAACAGCCAGTGCAACATTATGGACAAAACAGTTTCTGCCTCTTAACCCTTGTTTTAAGTTACAGTGCCTATGAAAGCAGTTTATTTTTCAAAACCTGGACTTTGTTTGACAGCTTGTTGGTATCAAGTTCCATGAAAATCTTTTGAAACATTTCAAAAGTATATTTCAGATCCTGAGGGTAAGCCAAGTTTAATGCATAAATTAGACCAAGCATCATGGGACAAGCATTAATACATTTTCCAATACTTGGATGCCTTCAATGATGACACCAACATCTTCATTAGGGTCTGCAATGTCAGCCCCTTCATGCTTGATGGCATAGATTCCGAGAGTGGTTTTGCTCATCAAAATGTGGGCTTCTTCGTGTTCAGTGTCATAAAAATAACAAAAGACAAGAACAAATATTAAGTACAAAATAAAACATTTACCAATAGATCAAGGGTAAAAACAAAAACTGGTTTTAAAGACAATTATAAATTTCTTAAAAAAAAAAAAACTAAATAGCTTACCATGTACTTCTTCACTAGGTTTGACCACCCATTTAGGTAGACCACTAAGGCTTTCAGGATGCATTCAGGCTTTTTTTCAATGGTCATGCCCTAATCATAGTGAAATGAGAATTAGTACTTTTAAGTAGCATTACGCAAATTATCCCACTGCTGGATTTTATGGAAGTCTTGTATTCCCAATTTAAAAGTGCTGCTTGGGATACACAATTATCTTGAACATCTGAGCTGTTCTAAGTGTAGTTGCAAAAATAACTTCAAAGTATAACAGAGACGGAAAGCGATGCTTCAAAAGAGAAAAAAAGTATGATATTTGGAGCTTTAGAACGAAAATTCACCTTTAACTTTTAATCCATAATTTTAGTACAAAAAAGATTGAAGGCAGTTAAAAATAACAAAATAATCATATTTAGTTTGGCCTATTATGAATTTTGAGAATTGATGATGAAGTTTTAGAACATACCTGATCCAAAATTGACAGGATGCCTGTGATCTTTGGTGCGGCTGCTCCTCCTTTCTTTTTGAAATTTTTGAGGAGCTGAGAGGAGAAATGATCAAGCTGACCCATGAATATGGACACCAAAGGAACTGTTGTAATTCTGCTGAAAACAAAACAAAAAGAGAGACAAAATCAGGGCGATGATAGATTTTTGACAGAACACCTTCATACACTTCCATTACCAGCACTCACAGATACATACATACATTTTACTATAAATAAACAAATTTCTTCTAAAGTTCTTCAAATCAAAGTTTGGAATTATAAAAACATCCAAGCAATTAATCAGCTCTGTAAGGAAGAAAAAGAATGGGAGTCACTTAAGAATAATAACAAAAAATGAAAAACTGCAAACTACTAAACTTAAGTTAAAATGTGTTAGATGACTAAACAAACAAGCTTACATGAAATAGCTAGATGAAACCTTAACAAAATGTCAAATAAGCTTATTGCCTTGTGTTTGGGATGGGGGGGGAGGTAGTTGCAGGCTTAAATAATAAAACGATAATGAAAAATATTAAATAACAATGTGCAATAAAATTTAAATGCAATAAAAGTGCAAAAATGTTAAAATAACATTTTAAGATAATAAAGTAAGTTAATAAAATGACATTAGAAGGTCGTAAAACTGCTCTACAAGCACAAAATAATAGATTTAATCTGCAAGTGAATGTCCTTTTTATATTTATTTTGGGTAATGTAATATATATATATAAAGGTTCAACAACTATAAAAGTTTACATTAGTGCGTAAAACAAAAACTCATCAAACCATAATGTGAAAGAAGACAGGAGGCAAAAGGCAACTTCGTGACGATGCTATACACAACAAGGTATTACAAGTGAGAAATTATTCAAATGTTGTCATAGTCTCAATGTAGATGCATGAAAAGTGAGAATCTTACCTGTTTGTTCACATCGAGAAAAACACGTTGTTGTTTTGCAGTGTAACTTTCCGTCTCTGATTCTTAAAAAAATGGCCCGATCTAAATGAACAGAAAAGTTCACGTGTGGTAAATCCTTCTTGAAGTATTTTCCAACTGCGCATGTGCAGATTCTACTCCACCTACTGATCGATGTGAGGTACTGCAGAAGCAACACAACTGTTACATTCAATTGAATTAACTAAGCTGTGTAAATGTGAAAAATTATTTTTTTTATTCTGTAAAAACAACTTTTTTAATTTTAATGCACAAACGAAATTGAATTAATTAATTTAAACATAACAACATTCGTAAAACCAACAAATGCCTTGTTTCATTTTTTTGAGTGTACCTCAACACACAATAAATAGTTGATTCTTTAATTTTGGTTACACCAATGTCCACACGTTTACCACAGCCCATAATTTTACTGTTTTAACAGCTACTGTGCGTCTGATTTGTGTAATTTTGTTATTAACATAAAGCTAGAACATGTAGGAAAGCAATGTTAATGTTTGAGCTAATCGTGCGACACAAATGACTTTTATGTTCAAGACAATTCATAATATATCATTTTAAATTTAATTTTAATTTTATTTTATTTAGTTTATTGGCATAAAGCAGCTGATTCTGCTGCTGGGTACCGACTCTTAGCGTCCAGTCAGCGGATTTTGCGTCCAGTGAGTGTCCAGAATCGGGGATTTTTGATAATGTACACCAGGGGCCTGGAGGCTGAAGCTGTGTTTTAGCCGGTGATCCCAGCAGCATAGGGCGGTAAAATGGCAGAGGAGAGATCATTGGCAGAGTGGTACACAGAGTGAATAAACTAACCTGGAGCTGAACTGATGGATCAGACACTGTTCTATGTAAATTCTCTGCATTTAAGGTGAAGTTAGAAACAAATATTGGTGTGATTTTGGAGAATCCGAGGCATGCCAGTTTTTGGTTATTGGTTCAGTTTGTCGTGTATGTAGTGTTTGCAGTAAATGAAATTCAATGACTAAAAGAAATCCGATTAATCGATCATCTGAAGAATCCTTAGTAGCAGCCCTGATGCATTATCCCTGAATCTGTTCAATACTTTAAATTACCCAGCAGCACATGGATAATTGTGAATCATGTTCAACCGTCAGTTTTGAGTCTGTGTGTGGAATGCTAGGAATTTACAGAACGTTGTCAACAAGGGAAAGTGTGGAGACCACATCAGTGATGGGTTTGAGGAATCACTTTGCTATTTTTTCAATCGGGTAGAATCAAGCTTTGGAAAATGGTCCCTGAACAAGTGAAGCTCCTGTAACCGTGGAAACTCAGTTTGATGAATGGAGCCATCAGTGCTGCGCTGTTCGAAAACCTAATACAGAACCTGCTGGTTTGCTTCAGCAAGGAGCTTTTATTCCTCTCTAAACCTGCAGATATTCATGCACACCACCAGCAGATCAATACAGTTATCAGGTGTTTTCATTTCAGCTAAGCCGCCACTCACATATTGATGACATCACAGTGTTTTATTGGAGGAAAGTCATTTTCTCACTTTCTTTCACTTTTCCTTTGCTACAGTTTACAACTCAACTGGAATAATGTCTCCATGTTTCAAAGTGTCCACCCATCCATCCACCCAAGCCCATCTAACCAAACCCATCCACCCATCCATCTGCCAAACCCATCCATCCACCCAAGTCCATCTAACCAAACCCATCCACCCATCCAAGTCATCCATCTGCCAAACCCCATCCATCCACCCAAGCCCATCTAACCAAACCCATCCACCCATCCAACTCATCCATCTGCCAAACCCATCCATCCACCCAAGCCCATCTAACCAAACCCATCCACCCATCCAACTCATCCATCTACCAAACCCATGCATCCACCCAAGCCCATCTAACCAAACCCATCCAAGTCATCCATCTGCCAAACCCATGCATCCACCCAAGCCCATCTAACCAAACCCATCCATCTAACCAAACCTATCCACCCATCCAACTCATTCATCTGCCAAACCCATCCATCCACCCAAGCCCATCTAACCAAACCCATCCACCCATCCAAGTCATCCATCTGCCAAACCCATCCATCCACCCAAGCCCATCTAACCAAACCCATCCATCTGCTAAACCCATCCATCCATCCATCCATCCATCTAACCAAACCCATCCACCCATCAAACTCATCCATCTGCCAAACCCATCCATCCACCCAAGCCCATCTAACCAAACCCATCCACCCATCCAACTCATCCATCTGCCAAACCCATCCATCCACCCAAGCCCATCTAACCAAACCCATCCATCTATCCAAACCCATCCACCCATCCAACTTATCCATCTGCCAAACCCATCCATCCACCCAAGCCCATCTAACCAAACCCATCCACCCATCCAACTCATCCATCTGCCAAACCCATCCATCCACCCAAGCCCATCTAACCAAACCCATCCATCTAACCAAACCCATCCACCCATCCATCTAACCAAACCCATCCACCCATCCAACTCATCCTTCTGCCAAACCCATCCATCCACCCAAGCCCATCTAACCAAACCCATCCACCCATCCAACTCATCCATCTGCCAAACCCATCCATCCATCCAACATATCCATCTGCCAAACCCATCCATCCATCCAACTCATCCATCTGCCAAACCCATCCATCCATCCACCCAAGCCCATATAACCAAACCCATCCAACTCATCCATCTGCCAAACCCATCCACCCAAGCCCATCTAACCAAACCCATCCACCCATCCAACTCATCCATCTGCCAAACCCATCCATCCACCCAACCCATCCATCCACCACACTCACCCATCCCACCCATTCAACTATACAACTGCCAACCCCATCTATCCATCCATCCTTCCACCAAACACACCTATCCATCCCAGCTAACCATGTACTCCAACTAACTTATCTACCCAAACCCATTCAAACATACATCAACCAAACCCACCCATCCCAACAAACCCATAAACTCAAACCCATTCCTCCATCGATCCGTCCAACTAGAAAGACATTCAGCATGGTTTAATAGTGTGTTTACCCACTTAGTGGCTAACTGCTGTCATTACAACTGTAAGGAGGAAATGCCATAACAGGTACAGGTGGCATTCGCTTGTGGTACCATGCTGAAACTCACTGAGCACCTGAGAGTGGCCCATTCTTTCACAAATTTTATTTTATTTATTAACACCTGTGCCCAAGTTATTGAATTTCTTGTTCATTCCAACAGGGAAATTGTAATTGGAAATGTACCAAAAATTCCAATATATTTGGCCAGATTTACATTTGACGGAAATCAAATGCATTTACCTAAACTGTTGAGATGAATTTACCCTGTCCCGCTTTGCCTTAAGGACACTTAACTCTTTAATAAACATTGCCTATTCATGCATGAATATTCAATAGCACAAAGTGTAGGAGTGTAAAACTACTCGTTTAGATCACAAGAACTCACCAAAACCGGTGTCTACACTTCAAATCAAACATTACCTTTTAGTTCTGGGCTAATGTGTCGTCTTTTCATGCAAATGAGTCTCATTATAGATTCAAGTATTTAACAGAGAGGAATGTAGAGAACCCTTTCTAGTGATTGTGATGGGTATAAAGCAGACTTTAATGTTCACACACATAAAAAAGACATAGATTTTGCATTAGTTTACATAAAAATGTATTGTTTTTTTGCATCTCTTTTTTTTATTGGTAATTGACCGACTAAAACACTTTAAAATGAATTGTCATTAAAATCACGTAAAGCCATGCCACCAGAGGGAGCCCTCACCTGAATATTGACTGGCTTCACTCCCTCTGCTTCTTCTGCTCTCACTTCCTGTTTGGCGGCCATTAAACCAACAGATTTTGCGATGTATTTTCAGTTAAAATGGAAGGTGAGGTGGTGATGAGTGGTTCCACCACAAAGCCTCTTACTGGGTCATATAAATAGTAATAGTTGATTTATTTCTATTCTGCAATTCAACAAACCAGCAGTGTTGGGCAAGCCACTTGTAAAATGCTGAACAGTTGCTCTTGATTAAATATAGTTTCACTAGTTTTAAGTTGAGAAATGTAGCAAAGCTAAGCGACAGAAACATGGTAAAAGTCGTTCACTACATTGAGGCTATTTTTATATTAAACCAATTTCAGATCAACGCTTTATCAATAATAAAAAATCCTAAGTGTACCAATTATTTATTTGCCAGCTGTTCTACACCAATCTGGTGAATAATCTAAAATCGACTTTTAAAATATAAATACCATGAAAATTACAAATATAATCAGTCTAAAAGAAGAACTCTTTACATCGACAGAAAGCTGTTCTTCATCTCTGTTGTTATTATAGTAATAATTGTAATGACAGTAAAGCTGCTGCTTATGATGAAAGGTGTCAGAGAAAGCAGTGATGAGAGTTTCAGGGGTTTGAAAACATTTGAAAAGGAAATGTTATGTTTCTTTGAGTAACGTACACTTTGTCTTCTCTTTGTTCTGTTTTTGACACTTGGACGTACCTTTTAGTAAACGGAGAGATCTTAATGTAAATGAAACGTCTGCTGTTAAAATCTGATATGCTAACAAGACTCAAGCAGCACAAATATCCAGAATGCAGCAGTTTCCCTATAGCCTGGTATATCTTGTCTTGTGTCCGTCACTCAAACGGAGTGACAGTGAGGACAGCCAATCACGCTTTGGGGAAAAACTGGCTGCAGCCATTAGATGAACGTAGCGAATCTCTCGCCTTTCTCCACATCAAGAATATTTTGAGCAGTAAAAATACCCCCGAGTACCGGCCCACTTAAAGCTCTGGGGGATATGTAGCATTAGCTTTGTAAGGTTGCTTCCGCTCTACTTGATCAATAAAATAGCTTCGCTAATGAAAAGTTATTTGATTTAAAAAGCAGTGATGCTAGTGAGAAATGTCACTTAAACTAGTAGCGACACTACTGTCCAACACTGCAAACCATTTCTACCACTGCTCTGTAAAGCAGTAAAATTAATTGTCTCTAATAAAATTAGGCCAAAACATACTATTTCATCTCAATAAAACATTTTTCAAAGAGTTTATTTCGGACATGATAGTAAATATATATATATATAGTGATATAGTTTTCAGTCCAATTCAGAGTGCTGTAGATTAGCGAAAGGTGCTAGTTGCTGGATTGTTAATAGTCTTAACAGTCTAGTAGCTCAAGCATCAGTCCTCATGTGGAGTAAGGATAGGTTGAACATAGTCAATGTGACTCAACCCGTTTGAAAAAACCCAGGAAATTCTTGTATGTCCTGTTTCTTGAGCCACCAATCAAACCGCACTAGCCAATTAGGGTAAACCACTGTTATCCCCGCCCCCATGGAAAGTTTGTGCCAGAATGACAAACGTAAGTAAACATTACTGCACTAAGTATGAGTGATAATGTGCATATGCCCATTGACCCTTGTGTTTATTTTAAATAATTTGCACACACAGAATGTAAATATATATATATACATTTTAATTAATGGATCAACAGAAGCTTGTGTGAGCAGTGTGTTGACAGCTGTGTTGAGGTGTCCTGTCCTGATTGGACGAGACCGGGATGATCCACTCTGGAAGAGAAGAGAGGGGACACATTTAAGTGTTACACTTAAAACATGATCTTAGTATTGTGGTATATACCACTTATTTGATTGTTGTCATTTCTTTTGTTTATGTCATAAGATGATTCTTTTGTAAGTTAAACATTCCTTTTTAGAGAATATGAAAGGTGGACTTACCTGCTAATGGTTGGACCGAATTGGCATGCTGGGAAACCAGCCATATGTAAGGGCCTGGTGTCAGTGCTCTTGAGCACTCACTGAAGGAAGGAGAAAGACGAACTGCGGGCCCAGTACAGATTTATTCATTGAACTCTGGCATCCTGAACCTACTCTTTTGAAAGAGAAGTTCACCCTTCGGCGTTTAGTTGGTTTATTTTTGAATCCCTCACAGTTTAAGTTAAGTAGGTTTTGCTGTTCAGCATTTGTTTATTTGTGTTTTGAGCTCAAGTGTTTTGTTTGTAGACCATTTTGTTTATTTGCTGTTTACAAGCGCAGACAGTACTGAGCTGGAGAGATGCTTCTGAGAGCGCGTCACAGGGTTTCTCTTGCGCTACTGAACAGCACTTTCCACGTTATAAATGTTAGCGAATCGTCTGTTTCCACCTAACTCTGTCCTCAATATCCTCTACTCTTGCACCAACTAACTTCATGTACTCTCTCAGCACATCCATACTGTATTTAAAATTAAAATCAGTCTAGATTTTCATACTAATTACTTTCAGGCCTATTCTTTTTCTTTTGTAATCAATTTTGTTTTTGTTTGTTTTATTGGCACAAAAATAATTTCATGACTCAGTTGG
Organism: Danionella cerebrum; assembly: GCA_007224835.1. Lineage (NCBI taxonomy): Eukaryota > Metazoa > Chordata > Actinopteri > Cypriniformes > Danionidae > Danionella > Danionella cerebrum. Next base: position 36,927 of record SRMA01026315.1, read on the forward strand.
AACGAATCATGTTTGAGCAGTGTTGTTTACGTCAACAATGACTATGACGAAATCATTTCGTTGACGCCACTTTTTTTCATTACGATAATGAGACAGTGACGAGATAAACACTGCTCTTTGATGACAAACATAATGAGACTTGTGTGAGTTTTCATTGCGAGTCAGATGTTTAAAATGCATGAAATTTCTGCTTAATGTGCCATCAATTAAAACCTAAAAAGTATCTGTTGCTGCATTCTATCCTTGTTTGGTCACGCCCATCACCAGGCATGCAGCGCACAGCGTGCTCAACACGTCACACTGTTGTCACTCATCACAGACAATGAACCACAATGGCGGTGTATTTTAAATATAACCCAGCGGCAGAGGTGGAAAGTAATGAATTACATTTACTCGCGTTACTGTAATTGAGTAGTTTTTTTTTTTCATTTCTACTTTTTAACTTTTAAATTTTGTAATTTTACTTTTACTTAAGTACGTTTTGATGTAAGTATTGTACTTAACTACATTTTAAATCCTATCCGTTACTGAGTAAAAATAAAAAATAAGTAAAATTTAAAAAATAATAATTTGTGCGTGGAGGGAACGAGGGGAGCGCG
>SRMA01026316.1:0-15438 GCA_007224835.1 Danionella cerebrum
AGTTAGTGACATCATGTTGTAATCTACTTTTCATTTAGAATAATATAAAGCAACCCCCATGTCTCTACTGTGTTCCGTTTAGAAGATAATTGACATTGAAAGTTATGTCAAAAAGTGGGTGTGGCTTAATTAATTTATGTTAATTCACAAGCAATGATGGGCTGGATAAGTAATTTGCTTCCTTAATGCCGGTATGACTTTCGAGTGTCAATCAATTACAGAAGCTCTTTTACATTAGGATCTATGGGGTTCATGCTCCATTCATTTCAATGGGCCATTGAAAGTCAATGAGACACCTTTGACCTGCTTATTTGAAATCAGCTTGCACCTGGAGTTATCAACTGCCAGATTTTCAAACGAGTCAGCTGACTCAACTGTCAGATTTTCAAACGATGGCAAATCTGCTGGAGAAAATCCGATTTCCATACCTCAAACAAATAAAGATTATAGAAGAACCGTAAGACATATCGAAATGATTCTTTCTTTGTAAGAAACAGAAGACCCTAACGAAGAGAATGCTGTAATTTTTGTGAAGGTGTGATTAGAAATAAAAAAAATTATGGCGAGCTACAAATAGCCTTCATTTGATTCTGTGCAACTGCTCATTTTAGAGAAATCCATACCCTCAAACAAATAAACATTCTGAAAGAATGAACAGAGGTATTGAAATATTTCTTTTACTGTTAGAATCCCAAGATTTTAAGGAAGAGAATGGTGTAAATTTTGTGAAGCTGTGATAGAGTGTGAATGATTTATGGCGAGTTAAAAATAGCCTGCGATTGAGATTTTAAACAGAATCCACCAGAATTTTTGAATGGAAGTGAATGGAGCAATTATGTGCACTCCTTGTGGTTTAGGCCACCTGGAGTAAAAACCGTGTGTTTTTTAAAAATGAAAACAACACCAACTGAAAGAGGACAAAAATCTCTACCATTTAGGTATAAAATGTGTGTGTAAAGGTTAATTTTTAGTTGTGAAAACAGTGCAAGTAGCAACAAGACTGAGCTTGCTCAAAGTTAGAGTGAGCGATGACATCACCACTCTAGGGCTCCCATAGGGAATGACTTGGGCGATTTTTGGGCCGAAATTCGCGATTTTTACGGAAACGCTGGTCAAATCGGTTCGAAAAGACATAGCAACTCGAGTGGGAACAGCTTGGACGACCGTGGAAAGTTTCGTGGCTGTAGCTCGAAAGGGCTAGGAGGAGAAGCGTTGTAAATTTTTGGCGTAGGAAAAGAGAAGAAGAAGAATAATAACTAGATTTTAAAGTTTGCACGCAAACTTCGATGTTGGCTTGCGTTGGTACCGTTAATACCTATTTTTTTAAATATTGTCAATTCCGCAACAATAACATAATCCAACCCCCATGTCTCTATGATTCTCATAAGCTGAGATGGGTACATGCAAAATTGGTTGCTATGGTAACCAGTCTGGTTGCTATGGAGGGGTCAGTGACCTAACATATTGTTCCCAATGTCAACACGAGTAAAATACACCAACCCCCATGTCTCTATGACTTTCGTGAGCTGAGATAGAGACACGCCATATTGGTTGCTATGGTAACAGTGTGGTTGCTATGGAGGGGTCGCTGACCTAATATATTGTTCCCCATATGAATACGAGTAAATTACAGCAACCCCCATGTCTCTATGATTTTCCTGAGCTGAGATAGGTACATGCAAAATTGGTTGCTATGGTAACCAGTCTGGTTGCTATGGAGGGGTCAGTGACCTAACACATTGTTCCCCATGTCAATACATCAACCCCCATGTCTCTATGACTTTCCAAAGCTGAGATAGAGCTGCGCCATATTGGTTGCTATGGTAACCAGTTTGGTTGCTATGGAGGGGTCGCTGACCTAATATATTGCTCCCCATATCTATACGGGTAAAATACAGCAACCCCCATCTCTCTATGATTTTCCTAAGCTGAGATAGAGACATGCCATATTGGTTGCTATGGTAACCAGTCTGGTTGCTATGGAGGTGTCAGTGACATCATGTTGTAATCTACTTTCCATTTAGAATAATATAAAGCAACCCCCATGTCTCTACTGTGTTCCGTTCAGAAGATATTTGACATCGATAGTTTTGTAAAAAAAAGTGGGTGTGGCTTAATTATTTTATGTTAAATCACAAGGAATGATTGGCTGGATAAGTGATTTGCTTCTTTATTTCTAGTATGACTTTCCAGTGTCAATCAATTACAGAAGCTCTTTTACATTAGGATCTATGGGATTCATGCTCCATTCATTTCAATGGGCCATTGAAAGTCTATGAGACACCTTTGACCTACTTATTAGTAATCAAGTGCAGCTGCTGCAAGGGGCCAACTGTCAGATTTTCAAATGATGGCAAATCTGCTGGAGAAAATCCAATTTTCATGCCTCAAACAAATAAAGATTATAGAAGAACCGTAAGACATATCGAAATGATTCTTTCTTTGTCAGAAGCAGAAGACCCTAACGAAGAGAATGCTGTAAATTTTGTGAAGGTTTGATTAGAAATAAAAAAATTATGGCGAGCTAGAAAAAGCCTTCATTTGATTCTGTGCAACTGCTCATTTCTGAGAAATCCATACCTCCAAACAAATAAGGATTACGAAAGAAGGACAAGACACATTAAAATATTTCCTTTACTGTTAGAATCACAAGATTTTAAGGAAGAGAATGGTGTAAGTTTTGTGAAGCTGTGATAAAGTTTGAATGATTTATGGCGAGTTATAAATAGCCTGCGATTGAGATTTTGAACAGAATCCACCAGAATTTTTGAATGGAGGTGAATGGAGCAATTATGTGCACTCCTTGTGGTTTAGGCCACCTGGAGTAAAAACCGTGTGTTTTTTAAAAATGAAAACAGCACCAACTGAAAGAGGACAAAAATCTCTACCATTTAGGTATAAAATGTGTGTGTAAAGGTTAATTTTTAGTTGAGAAAACAGTGCAAGTAGCAACAAGACTGAGCTTGCTCAAAGTTAGAGTGAGCGATGACATCACCACTCTAGGGCTCCCATAGGGAATGACTTGGGCGATTTTTGGGCCGAAATTCGCGATTTTTACGGAAACCGCTGGTCAAATCGGTTCGAAAAGACATAGCAACTCGAGTGGGAACAGCTTGGACGACCGTGGAAAGTTTCGTGGCTGTAGCTCGAACGGGCTAGGAGGAGAAGCGTCGTAAAATTTTGACGTAGGAAAAGAGAAGAAGAAGAAGAAGAAGAAGAAGAAGAAGAAGAAGAACTAGATTTTAAAGTTTGCACGCAAACTTCGATGTTGGCTTGCGTTGGTACCGTTAATACCTTTTTTTTTAAATGTTGTCAATTCCGCAACAATAACATAATCCAACCTCATGTCTCTATGATTCTCATAAGCTGAGATAGGTACATGCAAAATTGGTTGCTATGGTAACCAGTCTGGTTGTTATGGAGGGGTCAGTGACCTAACATATTGTTCCCCATGTCAACACGAGTAAAATACACCAACCCCCATGTCTCTATGACTTTCGTAAGCTGAGATAGAGATACGCCATATTGGTTGCTATGGTAACAGTGTGGTTGCTATGGAGGGGTCGCTGACCTAATATATTGTTCCCCATATGCATACGAGTAAATTACAGCAACCCCCATGTCTCTATGATTTTCCTGAGCTGAGATAGGTACATGCAAAATTGGTTGCTATGGTAACCAGTCTGGTTGCTATGGAGGGTCAGTGACCTAACACATTGTTCCCCATGTCAATACATCAACCCCCATGTCTCTATGACTTTCCAAAGCTGAGATAGAGCTGCGCCATATTGGTTGCTATGGTAACCAGTTTGGTTGCTATGGAGGGGTCGCTGACATAATATATTGCTCCCAATATTTATACGGGTAAAATACAGCAACTCCCATCTCTCTATGATTTTCCTGAGCTGAGATAGAGACATGCCATATTGGTTGCTATGGTAACCACTCTGGTTGGTATAGAGGTGTCATTAACATAATATAATGTTTCAGCTGTCAGTATGGGTGAAGCTTACCAGCCCCCAAGTCTCTAGCATTTTCCTAAGCTAAGATAGAGATGTGGCAATATAGTTGCTATGGTAAACAATTTGGTTGCTATGGAGGAGTTAGTGACATCATGTTGTAATCTACTTTCCATTTAGACTAATATAAAGCAACCCCCATGTCTCTACTGTGTTCCGTTTAGAAGATATTTGACATTGAAAGTTATGTCAAAAAGTGGGTGTGGCTTAATGATTTTATGTTAATTCACATGCAATGATGGGCTGGATAAGTGATTTGCTTTCCTAATGCTCGTATGACTTTCCAGTGTCAATCAATTACACAATAGGATCTATGGGGTTCATGCTCCATTCATTTCAATGGGCCATTGAAACTCAATGAGACACCTTTGACCTACTTATTTGAAATCAGCTGCACCTGGAGTTATCAACTGCCAGATTTTCAAACGAGTCAGCTGCAGCTGGAAATTCAACTGTCAGATTTTAAACGATGGCAAATCTGCTGGAGAAAATCCGATTTCCATGCCTCAAACAAATAAAGATTATAGTAGAACCGTAAGACATATTGAAATGATTCTTTCTTTGTCAGAAGCAGAAGACCCTAACGAAGAGAATGCTGTAAATTTTGTGAAGGTGTGATTAGAAATAAAAAAATTATGGCGAGCTAAAAATAGCCTTCATTTGATTCTGTGCAACTGCTCATTTCTGAGATTTCGATACCTCCAAACAAATAAGGATTACGTAAGAAGGATACGACACATTAAAATATTTCCTTCACTGTGAGAATCACAAGATTTTAAGGAAGAGAATGGTGTAAATTTTGTGAAGCTGTGATAAAGTTTGAATGATTTATGGCGAGTTAAAAATAGCCTGCGATTGAGATTTTAAACAGAATCCACCAGAATTTTTGAATGGAGGTGAATGGAGCAATTATGTGCACTCGTTGTGGTTTAGGCCACCTGGCGTAAAAACCGTGTGTTTTTTAAAAATGAAAACAGCACCAACCGAAAGAGGACAAAAATCTCTACCATTTAGGTATAAAATGTGTGTGTAAAGGTTAATTTTTAGTTGAGAAAACAGTGCAAGTAGCAACAAGACTGAGCTTGTTCGAAGTTAGAGTGGGCGATGACATCACCACTCTAGGGCCCCCATAGGGAATGACTTGGCCGATTTTTTAGGGCGAATTTCATGATTTTTGGGGAAACCGCGAGTGCAATCGGTTCGAAAAGACATAGCAACTCGAGTGGGAACAGTTTGGACGACCATGGAAAGTTTTGTGGCTGTAGCTCGAACGGGCTAGGAGGAGATACAATTTGAAATTTGGCTCAGAAGAAGAAGAAAAAGAATAATAATAAGTTTAAACACAATATCAATATGTTGGCTTTGCAAGCAAGCCAACATAACTAGATTTTAAAGTTTGCACGCAAACTTCAATGTTGGCTTGCGTTGGTACCGTTAATACCTATTTTTTTAAATGTTGTCAATTCCGCAACAATAACATAATCCAACCCCCATGTCTCTATGATTCTCATGAGCTGAGATAGGTACATGCAATATTGGTTGCTATGGTAACCAGTCTGGTTGCTATGGAGGGGTCAGTGACCTAACATATTGTTCCCCATGTCAACACGAGTAAAATACACCAACCCCCATGTCTCTATGACTTTCGTAAGCTGAGATAGAGATACGCCATATTGGCTGCTATGGTAACAGTGTGGTTGCTATGGAGGGGTCGCTGACCTAATATATTGTTCCCTATATGAATACGAATAAATTACAGCAACCCCCATGTCTCTATGATTTTCCTGAGCTGAGATAGGCACATGCAAAATTGGTTGCTATGGTAACCAGTCTGGTTGCTATGGAGGGGTCAGTGACCCAACACATTGTTCCCCATGTCAATACATCAACCCCCATGTCTCTATGACTTTCCAAAGTTGAGATAGAGCTGCGCCATATTGGTTGCTATGGTAACCAGTTTGGTTGCTATGGAGGGGTCGCTGAGCTAATATATTGCTCCCCATATCTATACGGGTAAAATACAGCACCCCCCATCTCTCTATGATTTTCCTAAGCTGAGAGAGACATGCCATATTGGTTGCTATGGTAACCAGTCTGGTTGCTATGGAGGTGTCATTAACATAATATGTTTCAGTTGTCAGTATGGGTGAAGCTTACCAGCCCCCAAGTCTCTAGCATTTTCCTAAGCTAAGACAGAGATGTGGCTATATAGTTGCTATGGTAAACAATTTGGTTGCTATGGAGGAGTTAGTGACATCATGTTGTAATCTACTTTCCATTTAGACTAATATAAAGCAACCCCCACGTCTCTACTGTGTTCCGTTTAGAAGATATTTGACATTGAAAGTTATGTCACAAAGTGGGTGTGGCTTAATTAATTTATGTTAATTCACAAGCAATGATGGGCTGGATAAGTAATTTGCTTCCTTAATGCTTGTATGACTTTCCAGTGTCAATCAACTACAGAAGCTCTTTTACATTAGGATCTATGGGGTTCATGCTCCATTCATTTCAATGGGCCATTGAAAGTCAATGAGACACCTTTGACCTACTTATTTGAAATCAGCTTGCACCCGGAGTTATCAACTGCCAGATTTTCAAACGAGTCAGCTGCAGCTGGAAATTCAACTGTCAGATTTTCAAACATGGCAAATCTGCTGGAGAAAATCCGATTTCCATGCCTCAAACAAATAAAGATTATAGAAGAACCGTAAGATATATCGAAATGATTCTTTCTTTGTAAGAAGCAGAAGACCCTAACGAAGAGAATGCTGTAATTTTTGTGAAGGTGTGATTAGAAATAAAAAGTTATGGCGAGCTACAAATAGCCTTCATTTGATTCTGTGCAACTGCTCATTTCAGAGAAATCCATACCCTCAAACAAATAAGGATTACGAAAGAATGACCAGAGGTATTGAAATATTTCTTTTATTGTTAGAATCCCAAGATTTTAAGGAAGAGAATGGTGTAAATTTTGTGAAGCTGTGATAAAGTTTGAATGATTTATGGCGAGTTAAAAATAGCCTGCGATTGAGATTTTAAACAGAATCCACCAGAATTTTGAATGGAGGTGAATGGAGCAATTATGTGCACTCGTTGTGGTTTAGGCCACCTGGAGTAAAAACCGTGTGTTTTTAAAAATGAAAACAGCACCAACTGAAAGAGGACAAAAATCTCTACCATTTAGATATAAAATGTGTGTAAAGGTTAATTTTTAGTTGAGAAAACAGTGCAAGTAGCAACAAGACTGAGCTTGCTCAAAGTTAGAGTGAGCGATGACATCACCTCTCTAGGGCTCCCATAGGGAATGACTTGGGCGATTTTTGGGCCGAAATTTGCGATTTTTACGGAAACCGCTGGTCAAATCGGTTCGAAAAGACATAGCAACTCGAGTGGGAACAGCTTGGACGACCGTGGAAAGTTTCGTGGCTGTAGCTCGAACGGGCTAGGAGGAGAAGCTCTGTAAAATTTTGACGTAGGAAAAGAGAAGAAGAAGAAGAAGAAGAATAATAAAACTAGATTTTAAAGTTTGCACGCAAACTTTGATGTTGGCTTGCGTTGGTACCGTTAATACCTATTTTTTAAAATGTTGTCAATTCCGCAACAATAACATAATCCAACCCCCATGTCTCTATGATCCTCATAAGCTGAGATAGGTACATGCAATATTGGTTGCTATGGTAACCAGTCTGGTTGCTATGGAGGTGTCAGTGACCTAACATATTGTTCCCCATGTCAACACGAGTAAAATACACCAACCCCATGTCTCTATGACTTTCGTAAGCTGAGATAGAGATACGCCATATTGGTTGCTATGGTAACAGCGTGGTTGCTATGGAGGGGTCGCTGACCTAATATATTGTTCCCCATATGAATACAAGTAAATTACAGCAACCCCCATGTCTCTATGATTTTCCTGAGCTGAGATAGGTACATGCAAAATTGGTTGCTATGGTAACCAGTCTGGTTGCTAGGGAGGGGTCAGTGACCTAACACATTGTTCCCCATGTCAATACATCAACCCCCATGTCTCTATGACTTTCCAAAGCTGAGATAGAGCTGCGCCATATTGGTTGCTATGGCAACCAGTTTGGTTGCTATGGAGGGGTCGCTGACCTAATATATTGCTCCCCATATCTATACGGGTAAAATACAGCAACCCCCATCTCTATGATTTTCCTAAGCTGAGATAGAGACATGCCATATTGGTTGCTATGGTAACCAGTCTGGTTGCTATGGAGGTGTCATTAACATAATATGTTTCAGCTGTCAGTATGGGTGAAGCTTACCAGCCCCCAAGTCTCTAGCATTTTCCTAAGCCAAGATAGAGATGTGGCTATATAGTTGCTATGGTAAACAATTTGGTTGCTATGGAGGAGTTAGTGACATCATGTTGTAATCTACCTTTCATTTAGAATAATATAAAGCAACCCCCATGTCTCTACTGTGTTCCGGTTAGAAGATATTTGACATTGAAAGTTATGTCAAAAAGTGGGTGTGGCTTAATTAATTTATGTTAATTCACAAGGAATGATGGGCTGGATAAGTAATTTGCTTCCTTAATGCTTGTATGACTTTCCAGTGTCAATCAATTACAGAAGCTCTTTTACATTAGAATCTATGGGGTTCATGCTCCATTCATTTCAATGGGCCATTGAAAGTCAATGAGACACCTTGGACCTACTTATTTGAAATCAGCTTGCACCTGGAGTTATCAACTGCCAGATTTTCAAACGAGTCAGCTGACTCAACTGTCAGATTTTCAAACGATGGCAAATCTGCTGGAGAAAATCCGATTTCCATGCCTCAAACAAATAAAGATTATAGAAGAACCGTGAGACATATCGAAATGATTCTTTCTTTGTAAGAAGCAGAAGACCCTAACGAAGAGAATGCTGTATTTTTTGTGAAGGTGTGATTAGAAATAAAAAAATTATGGCGAGCTACAAATAGCCTTCATTTGATTTGTGCAACTGCTCATTTCTGAGAAATCCATACCCTCAAACAAATAAGGATTACGAAAGAATGACCAGAGGTATTGAAATATTTCTTTTACTGTTAGAATCCCAAGATTTTAAGGAAGAGAATGGTGTAAATTTTGTGTAGCTGTGATAAAGTTTGAATGATTTATGGCGAGTTAAAAATAGCCTGCGATTGAGATTTTAAACAGAGTCCACCAGGATTTTTGAATGGAGGTGAATGGAGCAATTATGTGCACTCCTTGTGGTTTAGGCCACCTGGAGTAAAAACCGTGTGTTTTTAAAAAATGAAAACAGCACCAACTGAAAGAGGACAAAAAAACTCTACCATTTAGATATAAAATGTGTGTGTAAAGGTTAAATTTTAGTTGAGAAAACAGTGCAAGTAGCAACAAGACTGAGCTTGCTCAAAGTTAGAGTGAGCGATGACATCACCACTCTAGGGCTCCCATAGGGAATGACTTGGGCGATTTTTGGCCCGAAATTCGTGATTTTTACGGAAACCGCTGGTCAAATCAGTCCGAAAAGACATAGCAACTCGAGTGGGAACAGTTTGGACGACTGTGGAAAGTTTCGTGGCTGTAGCTCGAACGGGCTAGGAGGAGTAGCCGGTAGAATTTTTGTCCTAAGAAGAAGAAGAAGCGGAAGAATAATAACTAGAGTTTAAAGTTTGCATGCAAACTTCGATGTTGGCTTGCGTTGGTACCGTTAATACCTATTTTTTTAAATGTTGTCAATTCCGCAACAATAACATAATCCAACCCCCATGTCTCTATGATTCTCATAAGCTGAGATAGGTACATGCAATATTGGTTGCTATGGTAACAAGTCTGGTTGCTATGGAGGGGTCTGTGTCCTAACATATTGGACCCCATGTCAATACGAGTAAAATACATCAACCCCCATGTCTCTATGACATTCCTAAGCTGAGATAGAGATGCGTCATATTGGTTGCTATGGTAACCAGTCTGGTTCCTCTGGAGGGGTCGGTGTCCTAACATATTGGTCCCCATGTCAATACGAGTAAAATACATCAACCCCCATGTCTCTATGACTTTCCTAAGCTGAGATAGAGATGTGCCATATAGGTTGCTATGGTAATCTGTCTGGTTGCTATGGAGGGGTCAGTGACCTAACATATTGTTCCCCATGTCAATACAAGTAAAATACATCAACCCCCATGTCTCTATGACTTTCCTAAGCTGAGATAGAGACATGCAATATTGGTTGCTATGGTAACCAGTCTGGTTCCTCTGGAGGGGTCGGTGTCCTAACATATTGGTCCCCATGTCAATACGAGTAAAATACATCAACCCCCATGTCTCTATAACTTTCCTAAGCTGAGATAGAGATGTGCCATATTGGTTGCTATGGTAACCTGTCTAGTTGCTATGGAGGGGTCAGTGACCTAACATATTGTTCCCCATGTCAATACGAGTAAAATACAGCAACCCCCACGTCTCTATGATTTTCCTAAGCTGAGATAGAGACATGCCATATTGGTTGCTATGGTAACCAGTCTGGTTCCTGTGGAGGGGTCGGTGTCCTAACATATTGGTCCCCATGTCAATACGAGTAAAATACATCAACCCCCATGTCTCGATGACTTTCCTAAGCTGAGATAGAGATGTGCCATATTGGTTGCTATGGTAACCTGTCTGGTTGCTATGGAAGGGTCAGTGACCTTACATATTGTTCCCCATGTCAATACGAGTAAAATACAGCAACCCCCACGTCTCTATGATTTTGCTAAGCTGAGATAGAGACATGCCATATTGGTTGCTATGGTAACCAGTCTGGTTGCTATGGAGGTGTCATTGACATGATATAATGTTTCAGCTTTCACTATGGGTGAAGCTTACCAACATCCACTTCTCTAGCATTTTCCTAAGCTAAGATAGAGATATGGCAATTTAGTTGCTATGGTAAACAATTTGGTTGCTATGGAGGAGTCAGTGACATCATGTTTTAATCTACTTTCCATTTAGAATAATATAAAGCAACCCCCATGTCTGTACTGTGTTCTGTTTAGAAGATATTTAACATGGAAAGATATGTCAAAAAGTGGGTGTGGCTTAATTATTTTATGTTTATTCACAAGCAATGATTGGCTGGATAAGCGATTTGCTTCTTTAATACTAGTATGACTTTCCAGTGTCAATCAATTACAGAAGCTCTTTTACAATAGGATCTATGAGGTTCATGCTCCATTCATTTCAATGGGCCATTGAAAGTCAATGAGACACCTTTGACCTACTTATTTGAAATAAGCTGCACCTGGAGTTATCAACTGTCAGATTTTCAAACGAGTCAGCTGCAGTTGGAAATTCAACTGTCAGATTTTCAAACGATGGCAAATCTGCTGGAGAAAGTCTGATTACCATGCCTCAAACAAATAAGGATTACGAAAGAAGGACCAGACATATTGAAATACTTTCTTGACTGTTAGAATCACAAGATTTTAAGGAAGAGAATGGTGTAAAATTTGTGAAGCTGTGATAAGGTTTTTAATGATTTATGGCGAGTTAGAAATAGCCTTCGATTGAGATTTGAAACATTTGCTGGCAGAATTTTTGAATGGAGGTGAATGGAGCAATTATGTGCACTCCTTGTGGTTTAGGCCACCTGGAGTAAAAACCGTGTGTTTTTAAAAAACGTAAACCACACCAACTGAAAGAGGACAAAAATCTCTACCATTTACATATAAAATGTGTGTATAAAGGTTAATTTTTATTTAAGAAAACTAAAGTATTTTAGCAAGTATCAACAAGACTGAGCTTATTCGAAGTTAGAGTGGGCGATGACATCACCACTCTAGGGGCCCCCATCGAGAAAAAAATTTTAAGCTTTTTTGGGAGATTTACACGATTTTTAGGGAAACCGCTGGTCAAATCGGTCCGAAAAGACATAGCAACAAACTACATAACAGCTTTGAGGTGTGTGGAAAGTTTCGTGACAGTAGCTCGAACGGGCTAGGAGGAGTTGACGGTAGTTTTTTTTTTTTTAAGAAACGGAAGAAGAAGAAGAAGAAGAAGAATAATAAGTTTAAGTGAGATAACAATATGTTGGCTTTGCAAGCAAGCCAACATAATAAGTTTAAATCAGATAACAATATGTTGGCTTTTGCAAGCAAGCCAACATAATAAGTTTAAGAGAGATAACAATATGTTGGCTTTGCAAGCAAGCCAACATAATAAGGATTGTTGAATGATGACAAAACGTGCTTCTTGGTTTTGAGATGAAGGTTATAACCCCTCCCTCACTTCTCATGGCCGCCGACATACCATTAGAGGATGTTTTGATCATATCTACCACCTTATTAGTGTTATTTTATAGAGTTTTTTTCACGCTCGCTTCTGTATTTGTGTGAGTGATGGAGAGAATGTGTGTTTTTATTGTGCACACCGTAAACTGTTTAGATTGCACTTTTCCCGTGTCCCAGCTGTAGACACCACCAGTAAGTGCCCCAGCTCTCCCTAAGTGAGCAGGAGCATGCCGAGCCCATCTCCTTTATTCATGAAGGAAGGGGAGTCCCGCAGAGAAGGAGAACACACAAGCTTTCTCTTTCACGGAAGAGCGTGAAAGTATTCGCTGATGAAGCAGCGGCCTGTGTCTTTGTGCCGCAGCCACTGGTGCTTCTGGCTGTCGCCTCTAGGTCTGGTTTGGGTAGTGAACTAGTCATACGGCAGCCACAGTGAGTTTAGAGAGAAACACACGTTTATTATTAGCACTGGAAGATTCCACTCAATCCAAACGAGTCTGAAAATGTGCGTAAAGCTAAGTTTTTACATTTCGGAGACGAGACGGCAGCGGAGGAGCACATGACCCTGCTGCGTTCCACTGTGTGCAGCGTCTCGGTGGAAGTTAAGGTTTTCACAGGTTCCTGCTGATGGTGCCATCCACAAACATCTGATCAGCTTATTGACCCTCAAACAGGGGAACGTTCTCTGTATTTTTTAACAATATATTATAGCATCTCACACTATTAAATAGCGTTTAGAATTTAGATTTACAGTTATGCTAGCGTTAGCAGCTCATTTCAGTTGCTTATTTAACATTTTTATTTCAACATTATGATTTTAGGCATTTTTTATTCAAACTAAAGCTAGGTGTAAATTGATTTATGATTTAAATCTGCAGATAACAAAGAAAAATCTGCAGATAACAAAGAAAAACGCTATAGAGCTGTGGATGAACACAACGAGAGGCACTGGGGAATGCCAAAGGGGCTCAGGAGGTGTCCACTGACTAGGGCTGGGTATCGAGTTCTATACTTTTTTAAGTACCAACCGGATCGTCTCGATACTACATTCTTCTTTTACTTTCGGCTGTTCCCAGTTTAGGGGTCGCCACAGCGAATCATCCTTTTCCACCTAACTCTGTCCTCAGTATCCTCTACTCTTGCACCAACTACCTTCATGTCCTCTTTCAGCACATCCATATATCTCCTCTTTGGTCTTCCTCTTGACCTCTTGCCTGGCATCTCCATCTCCAGCATCCTTCTTCCAATATAACCACTATCCCTCCTCTGCACATGTCCAAACCATCTCAACCTGGCCTCTCTGACTTTGTCTCCAAAACAACCAACCTGAGCTGTCCCTCTGATGTGCTCGTTCCTAATCTTGTCCATCCTAGTCACTCCTAAACTGAACCATACTTCCATCTCTGCCTCTTGTCTCTTCTTTACTGCCACAGTCTCCAACCCATACATCATAGCTGGTCTCACTACTGTTCTGTACACCTTTCCTTTGACTCTTGCTGACACCCTTCTGTCACACAACACCCCTGACACTTTTCTCCACCCACTCCAACCTGCCTGCACCCGCCTCTTCACCTCTTTTCCACACTCCCCGTCACACTGGACTGTTGACCCCAAATACCTAAACTCCTGCACCTTCTTGACCTTAGCCCCCTGTAACCTCACTGTTCTATTTCCCTCCCTCTCGTTCAAACACATGTATTCTGTCTTGCTGCGACTGACTTTCATTCCTCTTCTTTCTAGAGCTGACCTCCAACTTTCCAGGTGTTCCTCCACCTGCTCTCTGCTCTCACTACAAATCACAATGTCATCTGCAAACATCATTGTCCACGGAGATTCCTGTCTGACCTCATCTGTCAACCTGTCCATCACCATAGCAAATAAGAAGGGACTCAAAGCTGATCCTTGATGTAGCCCCACCTCCACCTTGAACTCCTTTGTCTGACCTACAGCACATCTCACTGCTGTCTTACTTCTCTCATACATATCCTGAACTACTCTGACGTACTTCTCTGCCACTCCTGACCTCCTCATACAGGACCATAGCTCTTCTCTTGGCACCCTGTCATACGCTTTTTCTAAATCCACAAAGACGCAGTGCAGCTCCTTCTGACCATCTCTGTACTTCTCCATTAACAATCTCAGAGCAAAAATTGCATCAGTAGTGCTCTTCCTGGGCATGAAGCCATACTGCTGTTCACAAATATCCACTTCCCTTCTTAACCTAGCTTCCACTACTCTTTCCAAAGTTTCATTGTGTGGCTCATCAACTTTATGCCTCTGTAGTTGTTACAACTCTGCACATCACCCTTGTTCTTAAAGATTGGTACTAGGACACTTCTCCTCCATTCCTCAGGCATCTTCTCACTCTCTAAAATCCTGTTGAATAACCTAGACAGGAACTCCACTGCTGTCTCTCCTAGACACTTCCACACCTCCACTGGTATGTCATCTGGACCAACACCCTTTCCACTCTTCATTCTCCCCAGAGCCTTCCTCACCTCATCCTTTCTAATCTTTTCAACTTCCTGCTCTACAGTATTCACCTCTTCCTCCCTTCTTTCCCTTTCATTCTCCTCATTCATCAACTCCCTTCTTCTCAGCACACTCTCCTCACTTGTTAGCACCTTTCCATCTCTATCTTTAATCACCCTTATCTGTTGCACATCCTTCCTATCTCTGTCTCTCTGTCTCGCTAATCTATACAATTCCTTCTCGCCTTCCCTCGTGTCTAACCTGGCATACAACTCATCATATGCTTTCTGTTTGGCCTCTGCCACCTCCCTCTTCACTCTGCGCTGCGATTCCTTGTAGTCCTGTCTACTTTCTTCAGTCCCTTCAATGTCCCACTTCTTTTTAGCTAGCCTCTTCCTCTGGATGATGTCCTGTACTTCCACATTCCACCACCATGTTTCCTTATCTTCTTTCCTCCTTCCAGCTGACACACCTAGCACCGTTCTCCCTGTCTCCCTGATCAACTCTGCTGTAGTTTCCCAGTCATCTGGAAGCTCTTCCTGACCACCCAAAGCCTGTCTCAGCTTCTGTCTGAATTCCTCACAATATTCTTCCTTTTCAACTTCCACCACTTGGTCTTCTTTTCAATCTTTCTTCTTCTCTTCTTCCTGACCACCAGAAACATCCTACACATCACCATCCGATGCTGTCTGGCTACACTCTCTCC